>OX465276.1:114473848-114483848 GCA_949987645.1 Tachina grossa | reverse complement strand
TTCTTCTATAAGTGTATAATTTATTTATATTTTATACACTAACAATTAATAAATATAATTTTAAATATTTATTATTTAAATGGAATGGACGGATGGAAAAGGGGCGGTACATATTAGAAGGCAAGAGCCACCAGAAGAATCATTAATATGTTTCTTCTATAAGTGTATAATTTATTTATATTTTATACACTAACAATTAATAAATATAATTTTAAATATTTATTATTTAAATGGAATGGACGGATGGAAAAGGGGCGGTACATATTAGAAGGCAAGAGCCACCAGAAGAATCATTAATATGTTTCTTCTATAAGTGTATAATTTATTTATATTTTATACACTAACAATTAATAAATATAATTTTAAATATTTATTATTTAAATGGAATGGACGGATGGAAAAGGGGCGGTACATATTAGAAGGCAAGAGCCACCAGAAGAATCATTAATATGTTTCTTCTATAAGTGTATAATTTATTTATATTTTATACACTAACAATTAATAAATATAATTTTAAATATTTATTATTTAAATGGAATGGACGGATGGAAAAGGGGCGGTACATATTAGAAGGCAAGAGCCACCAGAAGAATCATTAATATGTTTCTTCTATAAGTGTATAATTTATTTATATTTTATACACTAACAATTAATAAATATAATTTTAAATATTTATTATCTAAATGGAATTGACGGATGGAGGTGGTACATGTTAGAAGCAAGAGCCACCAGAAGAATCATTAATATGTTTCTTCTATAAGTGTATAATTTATTTATATTTTATACACTATAAAATTTATTGAAGGAATTAAGTCAACCTATCAATAAATACAATTTTGAATATATATTATTTAAATGAAAAACGCCGCAGCCACAATCGAACTTTATTACTTCGATGAAGTAATAGTTCTAAAAAGGTGTCCATATAAGAAGGAACCATCAGAAGAATCATTAAAAAAATGTTTCTCATATATGTGTATATTTTAATTATATATTTTATACACTATAAAATTTAATGAATAAATTAAGTCCCATGTACAAATAAGTCCCATGTACAAATAAGTCCCATGTACAAATAAGTCCCATGTACAAATAAGTCCCATGTACAAATAAGTCCCATGTACAAATTCTCTACTTACAATTTGAAATTTTTATTATTCAAATGGAAAGTTGCAAAGACCAAAATATCAGAAGCACCATTAATTAATATAATGTGTTTCTTATAATCGTATGATTTAAAATAAGCCGTTGTTATAAAATGAGGTGTCCGCAGAGGAGCCAAACGGAAGGATCACTTATTATAATATAATGTGTATACCTTACCGAAATATAAAAATATATAACATTAATATGTGTATATTTTATTTAAGCATAAAATTATAGTTGTACTTGTACAAAACCATACACGCGTTTTATATAAGTTAAACATTGTTCTTTAATAGAACTAAGACATTCGCAACATAAATTTTATGCATTATAAAAGTTATTGAAGGAATTGATATATGCCAATTTTATTTTGGTGTATTTTTGATTTCTTTCAATAAATAAATTTTTGAACTGTTATTATATAAATGAAAATTTAATATCACTCTAAGCGGTGGATCACTTGGCTCATGGGTCGATGAAGAACGCAGCAAACTGTGCGTCATCGTGTGAACTGCAGGACACATGAACATCGACATTTTGAACGCATATCGCAGTCCATGCTGTAAGGTACTTTAATAATTTTATTGAAGTGCTGCTTGGACTACATATGGTTGAGGGTTGTAAGACTATGCTAAATGAGTTGCTTATTTTATTTTCTCTTGAATTGAAATAAGCACATGTTGTATTAATGGATACACATTATAAGTTGTGTTCATAATACTAAAAGCTAAAGATATCAAAATAATACCTATCATTAGATAAAATGAAAGCGAATCTTTTATTTAATTGAGAAAGGTCTAGTATAAAAATATTATTTTATTTATATAACTAGGATTGTCTCATAAAAATATGAAATAGAAGATCGATAAAGCAAATTAATAAAAAAAAAATTTATATAAATATGTAAATACATATTTTTTTTTTTTTATAAAATTAATAAAAAAAATTAAGTCTAAAAATGAAGCGTATTAAATTAAAGTCAATAATATTTATACAACCTCAACTCATATGGGACTACCCCCTGAATTTAAGCATATTAATGAGGGGAGGAAAAGAAACTAACAAGGATTTTCTTAGTAGCGGCGAGCGAAAAGAAAATAGTTCAGCACTAAGTCACTTTGTCTTTATGGCAAATGTGAGATGCAGTGTATGGAATGTCAAATTTCTAGTATGAGAAATTAACGATTTAAGTCCTTCTTAAATGAGGCCATTTACCCAAAGAGGGTGCCAGGCCCGTATAACGTTAATGATTACTAGATGACATTTCCAAAGAGTCGTGTTGCTTGATAGTGCAGCACTAAGTGGGTGGTAAACTCCATCTAAAACTAAATATAACCATGAGACCGATAGTAAACAAGTACCGTGAGGGAAAGTTGAAAAGAACTCTGAATAGAGAGTTAAATAGTACGTGAAACTGCTTAGAGGTTAAGCCCGATGAACCTGAATATCCGTTATAGAAAATTCATCATTATGATTTTAATATGTATAATATTATAATAATGGTGTGCATTTTTTCTATAAAAGGACATTGTAATCTATTAACATAAAAATATTTATCATAAGATCATTAGCAAGAGTTTATTTAAATTATATTGCTTGCAATTTAACATAGAATAAATGCTTTTGATTTGATAAAGTGTTGATAGATTTATTATATATAGTGCTTAAATATTATATATTGTATAATATCATATTAATTATTAATTTTTATGATTATTATATGCACTTATATGATTAACAATGCGAAAGATTCAGGATACCTTCGGGACCCGTCTTGAAACACGGACCAAGGAGTCTAACATATTTGCAAGTTATTGGGAATAAAAACCTAATAGCGAAATTAACATAACTTAAAAATAATGGGATTAGTTTTTAGCCTATTTTATAGGTTATTAATTCAATCCCGGGGCGTTCTATACAGTTATGTATAATGATATTTATATTATTTATACCTCTAACTAGAGCGTACCTTGAGCATATATGCTGTGACCCGAAAGATGGTGAACTATACTTGATCAGGTTGAAGTCAGGGGAAACCCTGATGGAAGACCGAAACAGTTCTGACGTGCAAATCGATTGTCAGAATTGAGTATAGGGGCGAAAGACCAATCGAACCATCTAGTAGCTGGTTCCCTCCGAAGTTTCCCTCAGGATAGCTGGTGCATTTAAAATTGATGTAAAATAATCTTATCTGGTAAAGCGAATGATTAGAGGCCTTAGGGTCGAAACGATCTTAACCTATTCTCAAACTTTAAATGGGTAAGAACCTCACCTTTCTTGGTATGAAGGTAGTGGTTGTGATATAATGTGCCCAGTGGGCCACTTTTGGTAAGCAGAACTGGCGCTGTGGGATGAACCAAACGTAATGTTACGGTGCCCAAATTAACAACTCATGCAGATACCATGAAAGGCGTTGGTTGCTTAAAACAGCAGGACGGTGGACATGGAAGTCGTAATCCGCTAAGGAGTGTGTAACAACTCACCTGCCGAAGCAACTAGCCCTTAAAATGGATGGCGCTTAAGTTGTATACCTATACATTACCGCTAAAGTAGATGGTTTATGTTCAATCTCGGTTGGATTATAAGCTTTGAAACTTTAGTGAGTAGGAGGGTACAGTGGTGAGCATAGAAGTGTTTGGCGTAAGCCTGCATGGAGCTGCCATTGGTACAGATCTTGGTGGTAGTAGCAAATAATCGAATGAGACCTTGGAGGACTGAAGTGGAGAAGGGTTTCGTGTGAACAGTGGTTGATCACGAGTTAGTCGGTCCTAAGTTCAAGGCGAAAGCCGAAAATTTTCAAGTTATAATGAAAAAAAAAAAAGAAAAAGAAAACAAAGTTTCTGATTAAAATATATTATTATTAAACACTTGAATAATTTTGAACGAAAGGGAATACGGTTCCAATTCCGTAACCTGTTGAGTATCCGTTTGTTATTAAATATGGGCCTTGTGCTCATCCTGGCAACAGGAACGACCATAAAGAAGCCGTCGAGAGGTATCGGAAGAGTTTTCTTTTCTGTTTTATAGTCGTACTACCATGGAAGTCTTTCGAAGAGAGATATGGTAGATGGACTAGAAGAGCATGACATTTACTGTTGTGTCGATATTTTCTCCTCGGACCTTGAAAATTTATGGTGGGGTCACGCAAACTTCTCAACAGGCCGTACCAATATCCGCAGCTGGTCTCCAAGGTGAAGAGTCTCTAGTCGATAGAATAATGTAGGTAAGGGAAGTCGGCAAATTAGATCCGTAACTTCGGGATAAGGATTGGCTCTGAAGATTGAGATAGTCGGGCTTGATTGGGAAGCAATAACATGGTTTATGTACTCGTTCTGGGTAAATAGAGATTTTTATATCTTGTTCCCCGGATAGTAGTTACGTAGCCAATTGTGGAACTTTCTTGCTAAAATTTTTAGGGGATTTATCGCAAGATAATATTCCTTTTAAATTATAACGACTATCAATTAACAATCAATTCAGAACTGGCACGGACTTGGGGAATCCGACTGTCTAATTAAAACAAAGCATTGTGATGGCCCTAACGGGTGTTGACACAATGTGATTTCTGCCCAGTGCTCTGAATGTCAAAGTGAAGAAATTCAAGTAAGCGCGGGTAAACGGCGGGAGTAACTATGACTCTCTTAAGGTAGCCAAATGCCTCGTCATCTAATTAGTGACGCGCATGAATGGATTAACGAGATTCCTTCTGTCCCTATCTACTCACTTGCATTTGAACAGTTAAAGCGAATAGTCGTGTTTATATTTGAGTGTTTTTGCGAAAAGAATTTAGTTAAATAAACTTTTGAATTTAATTTCGGGATTAGTCTTGAATTAAAGTGCGGGATCCACAGAATACGTGGATAGTGAAGTGCGGAAAATCCATTGACAAATACCGGAGTTATAATCGTTTTATTCTCCGGTGCCATAGTACAGTGAAAACCCATACATGTATGTATGTATGGTTGTAGAAAATTGGCAAAATTAATTGAAATAAACAAAACGCGAAGAAGAAAAAGTGCTTAAAACTGCCAAGGTGAAATTCCGGCAGTAAGGACAAACTGTTTTTTGATAAATTTGTGTCTCAAGGGTAAACTCCGGCAGTAAGGTCGTCTGCGAAGAATTTGATTCGGTGTTGCCGCTCTGGTAAGTTTTTCAGGGAAAAAGACGTTGCCGTTGATTTTCCGGGGAAGTGCCGGGGAACTTCTGGGATTTTGGCGATTATTGGGGTACTTTTTCGGGGTACTGAGCAAACCCGGGTTTTCAAAAAACCGGTTTTTTGAAAACCGGTTTTTATCCGGTTTTTTTCGGTTTTCTGCTTGGAGGACCTTGCGGATTCGTCTGGTTGGTGATTTGGACGGTTTTGGTGCCATTTTGTGGCGGTTATTGCCGGTTTTTGCCGATTTTTATTGGATTTTTGGCAGTTTTCGGCGGTTTTTTACCGGTTTTCGGCGGTTTTTTCTGGTTTTCGGCTGCTTTTACCAGTGTTTGAAGGGGAACTGCTGAGTTCCTTTTGCCATGGTGCCTGGGAAAAGGAAGGGCGCTGAGGGGGATACCTCCGACATGGCGTCGGATGACCATCCCTTCCCTTTGCCGCTCTCGATGACGCCTCTGCGGGCTCAGGTGAGTGATACGAGTGTCGAGGATGGTGCTAAGGCCAAGACTAAGAGGCAGAAGACGGGGTCGCCGAAGACTCAGAAAAAAGTGCGTGGTGCTGCTGCTCCTGATGCTGCTGGTGCTGTTGGTGGTGCTGGTGCTGTCGTTACTGGTGAATCCTTTGGCGATGATGAAGTGCTTGTCAGTGCTGTCTCCGACATCGAGGAGACACTTCATAGGAGGAGAGTGAGCCGCCAGAAGAAAAAGGCTAATTCTGGTTTGTCGCAGGGCGATCCCATTGGCGATATGAAGGCGATAACTGGTGGGCTGACTGACCTGGTGCTAGGAGATGGTGTGGACAGAGGGATTGCTCGTGGAGTAATCTCATTTGCGGCTCGTTATGAGTCGCTTATGATGCGACTGGTCGCCGAAAATGAGCGGTTGCGGGGTCGCCTTGACGTACTGGATGGTGGTACTTCTACCACGATGCGTGGTGTTGCAGCCCGGGTGCCCAATACTTCGGCGCCGGTTGATGTTCGTGGTGGTGCTGCTGCTGCTGGCGTTTCTACTACTGCTGCTGCTGCTGCTGCTGCTGCTGCTGCCGCTGTTCCGGTGGTGAAACCGGTGGAGACCTGGTCGGTTGTGGTACGCGGTAAGGGTGAGTCGTCCAAGGACGTTGTCAACAAGGTAGTAGGGGAGGTTGGACCCACACTAGGTGTGCGTGTGCACGGTATTCGGCCATTGAGGGACGGGGGTGCTGTTATCCGCACCCCATCTGTTGCTGAGAGGGAGAAGATTGCGGCAAATGTCAAGTTCGCTGAGGTGGGTTTGGAGGTGGAAGTGAACGACAAGCTGGGACCAAGGGTCGTCGTACAACGGGTACATTCGGAGATATCGACTGCCGAATTCATGGATGAGTTGTACGAGATGAACCTGAAGGAGGAAATGTCCCGCGGAAAGTTCACGAAGAGCGTTCGCTTAGTGTCTAAGCCATGGATGGTGAAGGCTGGTGGTCAGATGAACGTCATGCTGGAGGTCACCAATAAGGTGATGGATGTGTTGGTGTCGCAGGGAGTTTATATTAAGTGGTTCCGTTTTATAGCACGGCCACAGGACCCGGTTATGGCATGCTTCCGCTGCCTTGGTTTTGACCACCGTGTGGGTGAGTGCAGGATGCGGGAGGATGTTTGCCGTCATTGCGGTGGGTCTGGCCATATGGCCTCTCAGTGCCCCAACCCGATGCGCTGTAGAAATTGCGCCTTTAAGGGTCACCCATCTGACCATCTAATGATGTCGGACTCATGTCCGATAATTGCTGCAAGGAGAGCAGCAGCGAACGCGAGACATTAGAACAATCATGGATAATTTGCGCATAATTCAATTAAATTGCCAGCGGTCGTACGCGGTGGTCTGTGAGTTGGGGCGGGCATTGTGCACTTTGGACGTGGCTTTTGCACTTGTGCAGGAGCCTTACGTTACGGATGGCTGCATTAGGGGTTTACCGGGGGGAACGCGAGTTTTTACGGACGGGGGATGTAACTCTGCGATTATTGTTTCGGACAGGGACGTGGACTGTACAGTGGTTAGCAGGAGCCAGTGGGGGGTATGCGTGTCGGTTGAAGGGGCGTTTGGGCGGATGTTTCTGGCTAGCATCTATTGTAGGCCTAGCGAACCGCTGCAGCCGTATTTAAGGTATATGGATACGGTACTACTCCTAGCGAGTAGTATTCCGCTCATCCTGGGCATGGACGCTAACGCATCGTCTCCTATGTGGTTTTCTAAGGCGGTGGGACTATCGTCTCGCCGCCCTAACCATGTAAGAGGTGTGATGCTAAGCGAATGGATGGTCACTATGAGCGTCGGAGTTCTTAACGAGCCGAGTGATCTGTATACCTTTGATGGGCCTGCGGGCGTTAGTGACATTGACGTGACAGCTGCAAACGGGGCGGCGATGACTGCATTTGACACTAGGTGGAGGGTGTGTGACAGGTGGGGCATAAGTGATCATAATCTCCTTGAGATTATGATTACTTATCGGGGACGGACTGAACAGACTGCGTTGCCACGTGGGTGGCGTCTTCACGGTACGGACTGGGACGGGTACGTTGACAGTTTTAGGGCGGCTGCGCAATCGCAGCCATTAGCGGACTTTAGGGCACTGACTATAGATGACCAGGTTAGGCAGATGGACAGCTGGATGGTTACCGTGAATGATACCTTGCTTGGTCGACGTCGAAAGACAAAACCAAGTACTGTCAAATGGTGGACACGGGAGTTAGATGTGATGCGGAGGAATGTTAGGCGCCTCAGGAAGTGTTTCCAGAGGGCCAGGCGTACCAATGCTGAGGATCTTGCTCAACGCAAGGCTGACTATCTGTCTGCCCTTAGGGGGTACAAGGACGAAATTGTTAGGGTTAAGGAAGACCAGTGGAGGACTTTTGTGCGGGAAGGTAGGGATGACCCCTGGGGTAGAGTTTACCGCATCATTAGGGGTAAAGAAAGGCATGTTGGCATGACAGGTCTCGAGGTGGGTGGTGTTGCGCTTACTTCGTGGCGTGAGTGTGTTGACGTGCTTTTAGGGGTGTTCTTTCCAGAAGTGGAACATGGTGAATCCTCTCCTCTCATTAGGGAGGGGGTCTTGTGTCCAGACTTGGTGAGTTCAGAGGTCGAGGAGAGCATTGGCCGTGTCAGAAGCAGGAAGTCTCCAGGTATAGATGGTATGACCGGCGAAATGTGTAAAAGCATTTGGAGGGCCATACCTGAGTATTTGGAATCGATCTTTGCGAAGTGTCTGAGTGAGGGCTATTTCCCCAGGGCTTGGAAGAAAGCTCGTGTTGTTGTACTCCTGAAATCTCCTGATAAATTGAGGAGCAATCCTCGTTCATATCGGGGCATCAGTCTTCTCCCAGTACTTGGAAAAGTGCTTGAGAGAATAATGGTGACACGATTGATGGAGTGCAATGGCGTGAGTTCTTCTCAGTACCAATTTGGTTTCAGGGAGGGGAGGTCAGTTGAGGATGCGTGGCATCACGTTATGCGATGTGTAAAGGAATCGTCTGGCAAATATGTGCTGGGCATATTTGTCGATTTTAAGGGTGCGTTTGATCACCTCCTGTGGAGTAAAGTTCTGGACAGGCTGCGTTCTGTAGGTTGTCGGGAGCTTGCTCTTTGGAGTAGTTACTTTTGTGACAGAAAAGCTTGTGTGGATGGTGCCAATGAAACAGTTTGGAAGAATGTTGTTCGTGGTTGTCCTCAGGGTTCTATTTGCGGTCCATTTATATGGAACTTAATGATGGATACACTGTTGACACGCCTGGAAGATTCTTTTAAGCTGTGTGCATATGCGGATGACCTACTCATTCTAATCGAAGGACAAACTCGTATTGATCTGGAGAGAAAGGGTGAGGAGGCCATGCGTATTGTATGTGAGTGGGGTAATAGCGTGGGTGTTGATGTTGCTATGGACAAGTCTGTGATGATGTTGCTTAAGGGCAGATTATCACCGACTCGTCACCCGCTCATTAGATCTGGTATTGCTAGCCTCAAATATGTGACTCAGGTCAGATATCTGGGGATAACAATGAGTGAAAGGATGGATTTTTTGGTTCATCTTACTCACGTTCACAAAAAGCTGACTGCCATAGTAGGTAAAGTTAGACGCATTCTTAGAAGTGACTGGGGCCTCAGTAGGCGTGCTGTTCGTACCATTTATGGTGGGCTGTTTGTTGCTTGTGCAACATATGGTGCATCTGTGTGGTACGAAAGAGTTATGTCTGCTGCTGGCAGTTACAAGGTTTTGTCTTGTCAGAGGATTGCTTTACTCGGCTGTATGCCAGTTTGTCGTACCGTGTCAACTGATGCTCTTCAGGTCTTGCTGGGTGCAGCTCCTCTTGACTTGGAGGTAATACGTCGTGCTATTGCCTTCAAGGTAAAGAGGGGCTTGCCACTTCTTGCGTGTGATTGGATTACTGCTGCTGATGTGGTGGATAGGGATGTTAGGGACGTCAGGGAGCTCTTGGACGGACATCTTGTTTCTCGGTGGAGAACACGATGGACGGAGAGTGACAAAGGTAGGGCTACGTATGAGTTTATACGTGACGTTAACTTTGTTCGTGAACACCCGGACTTTGACTTTGGTCTTAGCCTTGGTTTCATGCTGACGGGTCATGGGTCCTTCAATGATTTTTTGTTTAGGAGGGGTCTTTCCGTGACAGCGGACTGTGGGTGTGGGATGGGACTTGAGGACTGGAGGCACGTACTG
>OX465276.1:114466348-114468848 GCA_949987645.1 Tachina grossa | reverse complement strand
TTTAATCTGCCATAGGATTTATCATATTCAAAGAAACTGGGGCGGCTAAAGCAGCAGGCATATAGTAATTTTACTTGCTTATGTTGTATTGCTTTAGAGTTTAATAATTCTATATATAAAATGACGAACGATGAATGCTTATGGTTAGTTTTAATCTACCAAAGAATTTATCATATTCAATCAAATAAAATAGCTAAAGCAGCCAAAACAATATAATGTCTTGTGCAATTGCTTTTAGAATATAATAATAATATAATAATACAAAATTATATCGAATGATTTTGACTCGTCATTGTTATTGGCTGTGCGAGCAAGTGTCTTGCTGTACATTCTTTTAACATAGACGGTAAGTAGAACGATGAATGCTTATGGTTAGTTTTAATCTGCCATAGGATTTATCATATTCAAAGAAACTGGGGCGGCTAAAGCAGCAGGCATATAGTAATTTTACTTGCTTATGTTGTATTGCTTTAGAGTTTAATAATTCTATATATAAAATGACGAACGATGAATGCTTATGGTTAGTTTTAATCTACCAAAGAATTTATCATATTCAATCAAATAAAATAGCTAAAGCAGCCAAAACAATATAATGTCTTGTGCAATTGCTTTTAGAATATAATAATAATATAATAATACAAAATTATATCGAATGATTTTGACTCGTCATTGTTATTGGCTGTGCGAGCAAGTGTCTTGCTGTACATTCTTTTAACATAGACGGTAAGTAGAACGATGAATGCTTATGGTTAGTTTTAATCTGCCATAGGATTTATCATATTCAAAGAAACTGGGGCGGCTAAAGCAGCAGGCATATAGTAATTTTACTTGCTTATGTTGTATTGCTTTAGAGTTTAATAATTCTATATATAAAATGACGAACGATGAATGCTTATGGTTAGTTTTAATCTACCAAAGAATTTATCATATTCAATCAAATAAAATAGCTAAAGCAGCCAAAACAATATAATGTCTTGTGCAATTGCTTTTAGAATATAATAATAATATAATAATACAAAATTATATCGAATGATTTTGACTCGTCATTGTTATTGGCTGTGCGAGCAAGTGTCTTGCTGTACATTCTTTTAACATAGACGGTAAGTAGAACGATGAATGCTTATGGTTAGTTTTAATCTGCCATAGGATTTATCATATTCAAAGAAACTGGGGCGGCTAAAGCAGCAGGCATATAGTAATTTTACTTGCTTATGTTGTATTGCTTTAGAGTTTAATAATTCTATATATAAAATGACGAACGATGAATGCTTATGGTTAGTTTTAATCTACCAAAGAATTTATCATATTCAATCAAATAAAATAGCTAAAGCAGCCAAACAATATAATGTCTTGTGCGGTTGCTTTTAGCATATAATAATATAAAATTATTTCGAATGATTTTGACTCGTCATTGTTATTGGCTGTGCGAGCAAGTGTCTTGCTGTACATTCTTTTAACATAGACGGTAAGTAGAACGATGAATGCTTATGGTTTGTTTTAATCTGCCATAGGATTTATCATATTCAAAGAAACTGGGGCGGCTAAAGCAGCAGACATATAGTAATTTTACTTGCTTATGTTGTATTGCTTTAGAGTTTAATAATTCTATATATAAAATGACGAACGATGAATGCTTATGGTTAGTTTTAATCTACCAAAGAATTTATCATATTCAATCAAATAAAATAGCTAAAGCAGCCAAACAATATAATGTCTTGTGCGGTTGCTTTTAGCATATAATAATAATAATATAAAATTATTTCGAATGATTTTGACTCGTCATTGTTATTGGCTGTGCGAGCAAGTGTCTTGCTGTACATTCTTTTAACATAGACGGTAAGTAGAACGATGAATGCTTATGGTTAGTTTTAGTCTACCATAGGATTTATCATATTCAAAGAAAGTGGGGCTTAAAGCAGCAAGCATATAGTAATTTTACTTGCTTATGTTGTATTGCTTTTTAGAGTTTTTATAATAATTCTATATATAAAAAGAGCACATCGAATGATTCGTCTTTGTTATAGCTTGTGCGAGCAAGTGTCTTGCTGTATATTCTTTTAACAAAGATAGATGATGGATAGTGCGCGATGAATTCTTTTGGTAGTTTATCTGCCATAGATTTGTCATATTCAATCACTCTTTGATATAACACTATTATAAAAAGTTATGGAAAAGTGGTGATAATTTGATGAATTTGTATGGCATATTTTTGTGTATGCCATATAATTTATCATATTCAAAGTAAGTCTGTAAAATAACTTCAGTTCTTATTGAGGAGTGTTGTTAATTTTGAAAAATGAAACAGAAACATATAGGGAAAAAAAGCAATATTAATGGGAAATAATATTGCATTATAAAAAAGATTTATTCTGAATATATAATTATATTTCAGGTAAATCTAAAAATAAAATAAAATATGTTAACTTCTTAATTGTGAAATATAATTTTGCTTTTAAATGCTTACATAAAGTAAGCAAAAATAGGGAAAAATTACAGTATT
>OX465276.1:114431364-114461148 GCA_949987645.1 Tachina grossa | reverse complement strand
TCCATCAGCTGTGTTGGGTTTCTTATTCCAAGCTTCTCTTTGACTATTTTGTAGCCCGTCCCCCATGGATTTATGTTTATATCCTCTCGCAGCTCTTCCCACATTCTTCTCTTGCTGGCGAAAATTTCCTTTTGAAGTTTCTTCTTTGCTTCTTTATACGCAATCCTTTCAGATTCCGCTTCGCCTCTCCGTCTAGCCCTGGTGTATAGCCGTCTGCTTCTAAAACATTCATTTCTGGCGCTTGCAATGTCCTCGTTCCACCAATAGACTTCTTTTTTCTGCCGCGTGTGGCTTTTTACTCTGGGCATCGAGCAATCGCAACTCTTCCTAATTATTCGCATAACGTTGTCTACAGTAGTACAAGCGTCTGTAGTTTCCGGAAAATGGTTTACCCTGCGGTCAATCTCTGTGATCAGCGTTACTGTGTCCAGTCTTTTGACATTCCATTTCTGTGTGCCTGTTCTCCGTTGTCGCGAATTTCCGCTAGTCGAGCTGCTGGTGGCAATCGAGTACGATATATACTGGTGATCACTGCCTGTGTATGTCTCAAGAACTTTCCAGTCTGTTATTCGGTGTGCGAGTCTGTCCGATACTAAGGTAATATCTGGTATGGTGCCTTCGCAACCAGGTCGTCTGAAAGTAGTCACATTACCCACGTTTGCTACAACCATGCTTAGCCTGGATATCATCTGAACTACTCCTCTGCCTCTAGAATCTGTTGTCTGCATTCCCCACTCTACAGCTCTGGAGTTAAAATCACCTGCCAAAATAATGTGTCCCCTGATATTCCTCGCAAAATCTTCTATATCGTCTACTTTTTGTTGGAACTCTTCCCTGTGGTCACTGGGCGTTAGGTAGCAGCTAATGACTGTTACGTCTTCCAACTGTACCCACGTGTAACAGCTTCCCTTTCCCTGCTTCCTTGGTGCTAGGTTGCTTTGATTTGGTATCCATATTGCTGATGTTTTTGAGTCATCTTCAATCCATACGCCGGTCTGTTTTTTGCCGTACTGTTCACTGATTACGGCTATGTCTGCTTTTTCTTCAACGATTATTTGTGGCAGGAGTGCATCTGCCACTTTTGCTCTATGCATGTTTGCTTGTAGAATTTTTATTTTGCCCGTCTACTTGATTTACAGCCCTTTGACCCAGGTATGTGGTCCACGGGTGTCATTTGTTCCTCTATGCACAGACAACATTTTGGGGTGTTATTGCACTGCTTTAAAATGTGGCCTTTTTCCCCACATCTAATACATAATCCAGCCCCTTTTCTGTCAGGTCCCTTGCACTCTCTCTGAGTGTGTCCGAGTCCGAAGCATTTAAAACAGCGCTTTACTTCTTCCCGGTACTTAACTCGACAGTTCGTCCAACCGATTTTGATGCGTTCTGCTCTTAACAGCTTATTTGCTTCATGTGTTGGAAGCGAGAGGAAAGCCTTTCTTTGATCCCGGGCATTTGGGTTTGATATATGAACTATAACATTCTCTTCTGGTGTGCCTGTGGCCTTTACTACTGCGTCCACAACTTCCTCTTTTGTCGAAAATCCGTCTATATCGTGGATTTCTACTGTGATCTTGGGTTTTAGATCTTTAACATCTGCCGCATCTCTCAATGTGTCCCTAATGGTGTCACAAAACCGTCCAGTCTTTCCACCTTTGGCAACTTCAAGGAGGATGGCTCCCGTTTTGGTCTTCCTGATTGATCGTACCGATATATCAGCTTCATCTGGCCTTACATTTTCTCTAAGGTTTTTAAGAACCTCTGCGTAACTATGCCCCTGAGTTGGTTTGATTATAACCGCTTCTGGTCTCTCTTTAGGTAATTTGAATCTCGTTTTCTTACTTTTCCGATTTCTCCTTTTCACGGATGTTTGCGGTTCTTGCTGTTCCTCGTTGTCAGGTTTTCGTACTAATATCGAATTACTTTTTGTCTCCTGGGTACTTTCTTTAAGCTTTTTGCCCGGCATTTCTGTTTCTGCAGGGCTAGTTGCCATCCTTTTTTTCTTAGTCCTTTCAGACTTTGTTGTCTTGTCAGCGTTGGTTGCAGTCTGTTTATTTCGAGCTGTTACTGGAGTGTTGTTTGCTTCTGCCATAGTTTGCGCTGATACTCTTTGCTCCTCGATCTTCCTGCTCTTTTCTTTCTCTGCTTCCGCTCTCTTCCAGTTTCTGCGGTAGTCGCTAAGAACATCGAAAAGTTCTTCGAGCTCTGATACTCCATTCTGGACATCCATATTAATGTTTCTTTGTCTGCCTATTGCATGCCTCATTTTTTTGAGAACGCTACGACATTGTTGAATCGTTTCTTCTTCCGAGCTTCTCATCTTCATAATAAATTCCTGTCGTGGAGAACTGGTGACGTACTGACCAATTTCTGTCCCAGGAGTTGATACACTGGTTGCATAGTTTACAGGGTGAAGGATTTGCGGAGAGCTGTTTCCTCTGTGTAAAGAGTTCAATGCACACTTTGCCTGTCTGTGAGAGCTATGTGCGGGTGTGTCTTTATATAGCCCAATATCTCTATCTAAAGTTTCTTCTTGGGGCGTTTTAGGGTTTATCTCCTTTTCAGTTCCTCGTATAAGTGAAGAATTGCTAATTGGAGATCGCCTTGTCTTCGAACTACTCATAAAAATGATGTCATCATTTCTTTGCTCTGCTGTGCTCAATGGGGTTTGTGTTGTTTTAGGTGTCGTCATAATTGTGCGGATGGGTCCCATCTTGAAACCGTTGTCTATGTTCGTTATGCAGTCGCTCTTCAATGACCCCGAGGGTCCCTTTGCATGCAGTGAGGTCCTCGCGAGGGTTGACACAAGTCCTTATGGGAGCTTATGTTCAGAGCCAGGTCGAGCATTAGTCAGGATATCGTATCAACTGAGCCTGCATGGCCAACTTAATAGCTACGTAACACAGAGCGTTTTCCAAGTCCTTGCCAAGGTTTTAACAGGACGGAAGACAAGCGTGACATTAGCCTGAAAGCCGTTTCTACAAGATTTCACTCCGGTATAGTAAGGTAACAGAATGCCACACATGCCAGCCCAAATTCAAACTATTCAAATTCGTTGATAAAATCGAGTTTCCATATCGTTGCCAGGTCATGTTATTCTTTAGTAACAAGAATCATACGTCTTTTGCATATTTGATGATATTGATCACCTTCGTTCAATTTATTGGAATCGTGAATCCGTGTCGTTCCGCGTCTATTTGATCACGTTGCTCACATTTGCTAGTATTTCAACAGATGTTGAAATACCATTCCCCAGTGCCCACCTGCCCCGAAGGGTCGGAGGTTGTGAGTCTTCTTGGTTGGTTACAAAAACAAGGATTGGATCTGGACTTTGCCGAGTTAAAGCCGCTCAAATCCGTTACCTTGTATGTCCAACCCTGGGCACCATAATAATAATAATAATAATAATAATAATAATAATAATAATAATAATAATAATAATAATAATAATAATAATAATAATAATAATAATAATAATAATAATAATAATAATAATAATAATAATAATAATAATAATAATAATAATAATAATAATAATAATAATAATAATAATAATAATAATAATAATAATAATAATAATAATAATAATAATAATAATAATAATAATAATAATAATAATAATAATAATAATAATAATAATAATAATAATAATAATAATAATAATAATAATAATAATAATAATAATAATAATAATAATAATAATAATAATAATAATAATAATAATAATAATAATAATAATAATAATAATAATAATAATAATAATAATAATAATAATAATAATAATAATAATAATAATAATAATAATAATAATAATAATAATAATAATAATAATAATAATAATAATAATAATAATAATAATAATAATAATAATAATAATAATAATAATAATAATAATAATAATAATAATAATAATAATAATAATAATAATAATAATAATAATAATAATAATAATAATAATAATAATAATAATAATAATAATAATAATAATAATAATAATAATAATAATAATAATAATAATAATAATAATAATAATAATAATAATAATAATAATAATAATAATAATAATAATAATAATAATAATAATAATAATAATAATAATAATAATAATAATAATAATAATAATAATAATAATAATAATAATAATAATAATAATAATAATAATAATAATAATAATAATAATAATAATAATAATAATAATAATAATAATAATAATAATAATAATAATAATAATAATAATAATAATAATAATAATAATAATAATAATAATAATAATAATAATAATAATAATAATAATAATAATAATAATAATAATAATAATAATAATAATAATAATAATATAATAATAATAATAATAATAATAATAATAATAATAATAATAATAATAATAATAATAATAATAATAATAATAATAATAATAATAATAATAATAATAATAATAATAATAATAATAATAATAATAATAATAATAATAATAATAATAATAATAATAATAATAATAATAATAATAATAATAATAATAATAATAATAATAATAATAATAATAATAATAATAATAATAATAATAATAATAATAATAATAATAATAATAATAATAATAATAATAATAATAATAATAATAATAATAATAATAATAATAATAATAATAATAATAATAATAATAATAATAATAATAATAATAATAATAATAATAATAATAATAATAATAATAATAATAATAATAATAATAATAATAATAATAATAATAATAATAATAATAATAATAATAATAATAATAATAATAATAATAATAATAATAATAATAATAATAATAATAATAATAATAATAATAATAATAATAATAATAATAATAATAATAATAATAATAATAATAATAATAATAATAATAATAATAATAATAATAATAATAATAATAATAATAATAATAATAATAATAATAATAATAATAATAATAATAATAATAATAATAATAATAATAATAATAATAATAATAATAATAATAATAATAATAATAATAATAATAATAATAATAATAATAATAATAATAATAATAATAATAATAATAATAATAATAATAATAATAATAATAATAATAATAATAATAATAATAATAATAATAATAATAATAATAATAATAATAATAATAATAATAATAATAATAATAATAATAATAATAATAATAATAATAATAATAATAATAATAATAATAATAATAATAATAATAATAATAATAATAATAATAATAATAATAATAATAATAATAATAATAATAATAATAATAATAATAATAATAATAATAATAATAATAATAATAATAATAATAATAATAATAATAATAATAATAATAATAATAATAATAATAATAATAATAATAATAATAATAATAATAATAATAATAATAATAATAATAATAATAATAATAATAATAATAATAATAATAATAATAATAATAATAATAATAATAATAATAATAATAATAATAATAATAATAATAATAATAATAATAATAATAATAATAATAATAATAATAATAATAATAATAATAATAATAATAATAATAATAATAATAATAATAATAATAATAATAATAATAATAATAATAATAATAATAATAATAATAATAATAATAATAATAATAATAATAATAATAATAATAATAATAATAATAATAATAATAATAATAATAATAATAATAATAATAATAATAATAATAATAATAATAATAATAATAATAATAATAATAATAATAATAATAATAATAATAATAATAATAATAATAATAATAATAATAATAATAATAATAATAATAATAATAATAATAATAATAATAATAATAATAATAATAATAATAATAATAATAATAATAATAATAATAATAATAATAATAATAATAATAATAATAATAATAATAATAATAATAATAATAATAATAATAATAATAATAATAATAATAATAATAATAATAATAATAATAATAATAATAATAATAATAATAATAATAATAATAATAATAATAATAATAATAATAATAATAATAATAATAATAATAATAATAATAATAATAATAATAATAATAATAATAATAATAATAATAATAATAATAATAATAATAATAATAATAATAATAATAATAATAATAATAATAATAATAATAATAATAATAATAATAATAATAATAATAATAATAATAATAATAATAATAATAATAATAATAATAATAATAATAATAATAATAATAATAATAATAATAATAATAATAATAATAATAATAATAATAATAATAATAATAATAATAATAATAATAATAATAATAATAATAATAATAATAATAATAATAATAATAATAATAATAATAATAATAATAATAATAATAATAATAATAATAATAATAATAATAATAATAATAATAATAATAATAATAATAATAATAATAATAATAATAATAATAATAATAATAATAATAATAATAATAATAATAATAATAATAATAATAATAATAATAATAATAATAATAATAATAATAATAATAATAATAATAATAATAATAATAATAATAATAATAATAATAATAATAATAATAATAATAATAATAATAATAATAATAATAATAATAATAATAATAATAATAATAATAATAATAATAATAATAATAATAATAATAATAATAATAATAATAATAATAATAATAATAATAATAATAATAATAATAATAATAATAATAATAATAATAATAATAATAATAATAATAATAATAATAATAATAATAATAATAATAATAATAATAATAATAATAATAATAATAATAATAATAATAATAATAATAATAATAATAATAATAATAATAATAATAATAATAATAATAATAATAATAATAATAATAATAATAATAATAATAATAATAATAATAATAATAATAATAATAATAATAATAATAATAATAATAATAATAATAATAATAATAATAATAATAATAATAATAATAATAATAATAATAATAATAATAATAATAATAATAATAATAATAATAATAATAATAATAATAATAATAATAATAATAATAATAATAATAATAATAATAATAATAATAATAATAATAATAATAATAATAATAATAATAATAATAATAATAATAATAATAATAATAATAATAATAATAATAATAATAATAATAATAATAATAATAATAATAATAATAATAATAATAATAATAATAATAATAATAATAATAATAATAATAATAATAATAATAATAATAATAATAATAATAATAATAATAATAATAATAATAATAATAATAATAATAATAATAATAATAATAATAATAATAATAATAATAATAATAATAATAATAATAATAATAATAATAATAATAATAATAATAATAATAATAATAATAATAATAATAATAATAATAATAATAATAATAATAATAATAATAATAATAATAATAATAATAATAATAATAATAATAATAATAATAATAATAATAATAATAATAATAATAATAATAATAATAATAATAATAATAATAATAATAATAATAATAATAATAATAATAATAATAATAATAATAATAATAATAATAATAATAATAATAATAATAATAATAATAATAATAATAATAATAATAATAATAATAATAATAATAATAATAATAATAATAATAATAATAATAATAATAATAATAATAATAATAATAATAATAATAATAATAATAATAATAATAATAATAATAATAATAATAATAATAATAATAATAATAATAATAATAATAATAATAATAATAATAATAATAATAATAATAATAATAATAATAATAATAATAATAATAATAATAATAATAATAATAATAATAATAATAATAATAATAATAATAATAATAATAATAATAATAATAATAATAATAATAATAATAATAATAATAATAATAATAATAATAATAATAATAATAATAATAATAATAATAATAATAATAATAATAATAATAATAATAATAATAATAATAATAATAATAATAATAATAATAATAATAATAATAATAATAATAATAATAATAATAATAATAATAATAATAATAATAATAATAATAATAATAATAATAATAATAATAATAATAATAATAATAATAATAATAATAATAATAATAATAATAATAATAATAATAATAATAATAATAATAATAATAATAATAATAATAATAATAATAATAATAATAATAATAATAATAATAATAATAATAATAATAATAATAATAATAATAATAATAATAATAATAATAATAATAATAATAATAATAATAATAATAATAATAATAATAATAATAATAATAATAATAATAATAATAATAATAATAATAATAATAATAATAATAATAATAATAATAATAATAATAATAATAATAATAATAATAATAATAATAATAATAATAATAATAATAATAATAATAATAATAATAATAATAATAATAATAATAATAATAATAATAATAATAATAATAATAATAATAATAATAATAATAATAATAATAATAATAATAATAATAATAATAATAATAATAATAATAATAATAATAATAATAATAATAATAATAATAATAATAATAATAATAATAATAATAATAATAATAATAATAATAATAATAATAATAATAATAATAATAATAATAATAATAATAATAATAATAATAATAATAATAATAATAATAATAATAATAATAATAATAATAATAATAATAATAATAATAATAATAATAATAATAATAATAATAATAATAATAATAATAATAATAATAATAATAATAATAATAATAATAATAATAATAATAATAATAATAATAATAATAATAATAATAATAATAATAATAATAATAATAATAATAATAATAATAATAATAATAATAATAATAATAATAATAATAATAATAATAATAATAATAATAATAATAATAATAATAATAATAATAATAATAATAATAATAATAATAATAATAATAATAATAATAATAATAATAATAATAATAATAATAATAATAATAATAATAATAATAATAATAATAATAATAATAATAATAATAATAATAATAATAATAATAATAATAATAATAATAATAATAATAATAATAATAATAATAATAATAATAATAATAATAATAATAATAATAATAATAATAATAATAATAATAATAATAATAATAATAATAATAATAATAATAATAATAATAATAATAATAATAATAATAATAATAATAATAATAATAATAATAATAATAATAATAATAATAATAATAATAATAATAATAATAATAATAATAATAATAATAATAATAATAATAATAATAATAATAATAATAATAATAATAATAATAATAATAATAATAATAATAATAATAATAATAATAATAATAATAATAATAATAATAATAATAATAATAATAATAATAATAATAATAATAATAATAATAATAATAATAATAATAATAATAATAATAATAATAATAATAATAATAATAATAATAATAATAATAATAATAATAATAATAATAATAATAATAATAATAATAATAATAATAATAATAATAATAATAATAATAATAATAATAATAATAATAATAATAATAATAATAATAATAATAATAATAATAATAATAATAATAATAATAATAATAATAATAATAATAATAATAATAATAATAATAATAATAATAATAATAATAATAATAATAATAATAATAATAATAATAATAATAATAATAATAATAATAATAATAATAATAATAATAATAATAATAATAATAATAATAATAATAATAATAATAATAATAATAATAATAATAATAATAATAATAATAATAATAATAATAATAATAATAATAATAATAATAATAATAATAATAATAATAATAATAATAATAATAATAATAATAATAATAATAATAATAATAATAATAATAATAATAATAATAATAATAATAATAATAATAATAATAATAATAATAATAATAATAATAATAATAATAATAATAATAATAATAATAATAATAATAATAATAATAATAATAATAATAATAATAATAATAATAATAATAATAATAATAATAATAATAATAATAATAATAATAATAATAATAATAATAATAATAATAATAATAATAATAATAATAATAATAATAATAATAATAATAATAATAATAATAATAATAATAATAATAATAATAATAATAATAATAATAATAATAATAATAATAATAATAATAATAATAATAATAATAATAATAATAATAATAATAATAATAATAATAATAATAATAATAATAATAATAATAATAATAATAATAATAATAATAATAATAATAATAATAATAATAATAATAATAATAATAATAATAATAATAATAATAATAATAATAATAATAATAATAATAATAATAATAATAATAATAATAATAATAATAATAATAATAATAATAATAATAATAATAATAATAATAATAATAATAATAATAATAATAATAATAATAATAATAATAATAATAATAATAATAATAATAATAATAATAATAATAATAATAATAATAATAATAATAATAATAATAATAATAATAATAATAATAATAATAATAATAATAATAATAATAATAATAATAATAATAATAATAATAATAATAATAATAATAATAATAATAATAATAATAATAATAATAATAATAATAATAATAATAATAATAATAATAATAATAATAATAATAATAATAATAATAATAATAATAATAATAATAATAATAATAATAATAATAATAATAATAATAATAATAATAATAATAATAATAATAATAATAATAATAATAATAATAATAATAATAATAATAATAATAATAATAATAATAATAATAATAATAATTTTTTTTTTTTTTTTTTTTTTTTGGGTTCAAGATGGGAAAATGCTTTATGCATGATGCGCGGATCGTCATCCACACCGTATGCCGGACTCCCGTAGTGAAACGTATACCGGCTAAAAACCCACCTAGTTGCTCTTGGGATGTGTTGCCCACCTGGGCACCGCCTTAGCATTACTTCCAGATGGATCCCGTTGTTTGGCGTGTTTGCACGCCTCCGCTTATATCGCCTGCGTCCAGGCTACCCTCTTCTTTGTAACGTATGCTTAAGGCTCTGGCAGTGTAAGAACTGCATCTAGGTCACGCTTTTTGGAGCGGAGCACTTGCTCGACGTATTTTGTTATTGCGTTCCAATTCCCCCCGCCCTCCATCATCTTATCCACAATATTTTCGGGTGTTATTTCACCTGTTTGAGATTCCACTTCTCTGCGGCGCTCAAGCCAGTGACTGCAATTGAAGAACGTGTGTTCAGCGTCGTCTATAATTTCGATTTCTTCGTAAATGCAGAAGGGAGTGTTACATTTCCCCATTTTGTGTAAGTACTTCCGGAAATATCCATGTCCAGATAACATCTGTGTTATGTAGTAATTTATTTCCCCTACTCGCCTTTGTGTCCATTTTCGTATATTCCGGATAAGTTTGTAGGTCCATCTACCTCGGCTTTCGTTGTCCCACCTTGTTTGCCATTTATGTATTGTGTGCTGCTTTGTGGTTTCTATTTCTTCGGCCGGATGTAAATTGTTTGTTTTTATACTGTAGATTTTCATTCTTTCAGTCGCTTGTAAGTCTATAGGTTTCATTCCTGCTATAACAAGTACTGCTGGTGCTGATACTGTGCGGTATGCTGACGTAACTCGTAAGGCTGCAGATCTCTGCACTGATAAGAGTTTTTCCGCTCTGCATTGTTTATCTAGTGCCTGGGCCCATATTTCACTGCCGTAAAGAAGAATGCTGTTTGAGGTTTCCACTAATAGCTTTCTCTTACTTGAGAGTGGGCCACCAATGTTTGCCATTAGTATACTGAGCTGCATTGTTATTTTAGCAGCCTTTTGCGTCGCATAAAGGATCTGTTGCGAGTATGTTAACTTTGAATCCAGTCTTACTCCGAGGTATTTGACGAATTTAGCAGTAGGTAATACTATGTCGTCTACGCGCATGTTTATCTCTAGAGGAATATGCCGCTTGGTAAGTAATACCAGCTCTGTTTTGTGAGTTGCGAGTTTCAATCCGTGTAAATCGAGCCAGCTCTTGGTTCTTAGCATCACTTGTCGCAATCTGCGCTGAGCATCCTCTGTATTTCTCGCTGTAATGACAGCTGCTATGTCATCCGCATATCCCACGAGGAAAGTTCCGTCAGGCATCTCTAGTTTTAATATTTCGTCGTAGCTGGCATTCCACAGATCAGGTCCTAGTATGGAGCCTTGCGCTGCTCCTGAGGTTATCTGTATTCTCCTCGTTCCTCCGCTTGTGTTATATATTAGTTCCCTATCCTTCAAATAGTTTCTTATCATTATCATTAGGTATTCTGGTACGTTGAAATTCGTCTTGAGAGCGTTAAGCACGTCTATCCATCTGAGGCTATTGAATGCGTTTTTTACGTCTAAGGTGGCCAAAAGGACTATTGGTCTAGAGTAGTGATTTCCCTGTTGTGCGGCCGCAAATGTATCTACCACGTCTTTGAGGGCTCCTATTGTGGACTTCCCTGGACGGAATCCATGTTGTCTCTTCGACAAACTACCTGCTGCTTGAATTGCTTTTTCAAGTCGAGGTTTTATGAGTCGCTCTAATAATTTCCCTGCGGTATCCAGCATACATAATGGTCTGTATGAAGATGGCACTTGTGGGTCCCCTTTTCCTTTGCTGATTAGTACTAGGCTTTGTTTCTTCCAGACTTTTGGGAATACGCCTTCTCTTAGGCAACTGTTGTACATTTTCAGCAGCAGCTGAGGTTTTCTGCTTGCTATTTGTTTCAAGACTTCGGCTGGAACTCCATCCGGGCCTGGTGCTTTGTTATTCTGCAAACCATGAGCGGCTGATTTTAGCTCTTCTTCTGTGAATGATGGAGCGTTTACATTTGGAGTATTTTCCTCATCGTCTACTCTCATTTCATGTTTCGGGAAAAGCGTTTCCACTATGTTTTGCATAGTTGCCTCGTCCATGTCTCCCACGGGGTTTTTCGTGCCCAGCTTTTTCATCACGATCTTATAACCGAGACCCCACGGATTACGGTTGATATCATCTCTTAGTTCCTCCCATTTCTGTTTTTTACTTTTGGCTATGGCGTTGCAAAGTTGCTTCTTTGCGTCTTTGTACTCCAGGTGTTCTGTCTCCGCTTCTCCTCTGCGTTTGGCCCTTGTGTATTTACGTCTTTGACGGATACAGTTTCGTCGGAATTCATCTATTTCGTCATTCCACCAGTGCACTGCTGTTTTGTTCCTTAGCTTCTTCATCTTGGGCATTGCCTTATCGCATGCCTTCGTGATGATGCGCATAATATGTCTGACGGTGGCGTTTGCATCTCCTTCAATTTCTACTGCGTCAGTTTGTCGGCAAATTTCTCTTATAAGAACCGAAGAATTTAGCTTATTTACATTCCATTTACGGGTGGATGCGTTTGCTTTTCTTACTGTTGCATTATCGCTGGTTTTGAGGGAGAAAGAGATGTACTGGTGATCACTTGCCGTATATATCTCCAGGACCTTCCAGTCTGCTATCTTATTTGCGAACGTCTCAGAAACAAAAGTTACGTCAGGTATCGTACCGTCGCACCCTGGGCGTCTGAACGTAGGTGTGCTTCCTACATTTGCAATCGTTAGTCCGATTCTAGCTGCCATTTCCAGTATTTTCCTGCCTCTGGAATTGGTTCTTGGCATTCCCCATTCTACTGCTTGCGAGTTAAAGTCTCCTGCCACTATGAGATGTCCTCCTATATCTCGAATGATGTCTTCAATATCGTTTAACTTAATTTGAAATTCTTCGGCGCTGTCACTGGGAGTGAGGTAGCAGCTGAGAAGCGTGACATTTCTGAGCTGTATCCACACGACCCCATTTCCCCTGCCGCTGTTAGTTGGGCGTATGTTACTACTGGCTGGAACCCATATTGCTGCAGTTCCTGATTCGTCATCTAGCCAGAGCCCATTTCCTGTCTTGGTGTACTGTTCGCTTATTATTATGATGTCCGCTTTTTCTTCTGTGGCTATTTGCGGTAGTAGATCATGCGCCACTTTAGCTCGATGCATGTTTGCTTGAAGGATTTTCACTGCGCCTTTTGTTTATTGGCTTTGCAGCTTTTTGAGCCCGGTAAATGATTTGTCATGCTTGTTTCTTCCTGTGAGCATAAGCAACACTTTGGGGGGTTCCTACACTCTTTTAATTTGTGGCCCTTCTCTCCACATTTAATGCACAGTCCCATGCCTTTCCTGTCTGGGCCTTTGCATTCCCATTGCATATGGCCAAGTCCAAAGCATCGAAAGCAGCGTTTTCTTTCCTCAATATACCTGATTCGGCAGTTTGTTACGCCAATTTTTATTCTTCTGGTCTTAAGAAGCTTTTGTGCTCCTGCTTCAGGTAGAGAGACAAAGGCTCTTCTCTGTTCTCTGCTGTTTGTATCTGTTAAACGAACAGTTATATCCTCCTCTGAAATGCCTGTTTCTTCGTTAATAGCATCTATAACTTCCTCTTCTGTAGAGAGGGAATCGAGGTCTTGTATCTCTATTGTGCCCTTAGGCCTTAGGCCCTGTACTACTGCTGCTTCTTTAAGAGTTCCCTTTATAGCGTTACAGAACTCGTCTTTTTTCCCACCTTTTCCCATTACCAGCAGTATTGCTCCAGTTTTTGTTTTTCGGATGGATTGCACTGCAACTTCCGTCTCCTCTGGTTTTACATTTTGCCTAATACTTCTGAGCACGTCAGCGTAGCTGTGACCTTCTTGTGGCTTTATTATAACGGCTTCTGCGCGTGCTCTAGACTTTTTCTGCTGTGCCTTATTTCTCCGGCCGTTGTTTTCCCTTCTGGGCGTTTTGGCTTCTGCTGTAGGCTTGTTCAGCTTTGGTGCGTTATTCCTGTCGACTTCTAATTTCTTGTGCTTCTTGCCGGGATTTGGTTCTGCTGGACTGGATGCATTGCGTTTATTTTGGGACGTTGAAGGCAATGGCGTCATGTTGCTCTCGTTTGTGCTTGTCTTGCGAGTGATCTCCTCTTCTCTTGTCTTGCTGCTGATCTCATCCTGCCTTGGCTGCGGTCTGCTTTTTTCTCTTTCTCTTTCCGCATTCTTCCAGTTTCTGTGATAGTCCGTAATGACATCTATCAGTTCCTCTAACTCTGACACTCCATTTTGGACTTCCATGCTGATGTTCCTTTGTTTGGTCATTGCCAGCCGTATCTTACGGAGCACCTTTCGACAATTTCCAAATGCTTCCTCTTCGGACAGTCGCATTTTCAAGATAAACTCTTGTCTAGGTGAACTGAGTGTCACTGTGGATTCGTCTGGCATATTTATTGCCGTAGCGTTTTTTTCTTGAGGTGTATCAAGAGTTTTTTCTTCGATCGGTACAATAGAAGGCGGTTGGTGAACTGGTGACCGCTTGGTTTTTGTACTGCTGATGAAAATCGATTCAGTTTCTCTTCTCTCTGTGTGTTTTGGTGTTTGTTTTGGTGTTTCGAAATTTGACATTTTAGTGCTAATTGGGTCCCATCTTGAAATCGTTATCTTTACCCGTTTGTGTAGTCGCCCTTATTATGATCCCGAGGGTCCCTTTGCATGCAGTGAGGTCCTCGCGAGGGTTGACACAAGTCCTTATGGGAGCATGTGTTCAGAGCCAGATCAGGCATTAATTAGGATATCTATCAACTAAACCTACACGGCCAACTTAATGGCTACGTAATGCAGAGCGTTTTTCAATAATAATAATAATAATAATAATAATAATAATAATAATAATAATAATAATAATAATAATAATAATAATAATAATAATAATAATAATAATAATAATAATAATAATAATAATAATAATATAATAATAATAATAATAATAATATAATAATAATAATAATAATAATAATAATAATAATAATAATAATAATAATAATAATAATAATAATAATAATAATAATAATAATAATAATAATAATAATAATAATAATAATAATAATAATAATAATAATAATAATAATAATAATAATAATAATAATAATAATAATAATAATAATAATAATAATAATAATAATAATAATAATAATAATAATAATAATAATAATAATAATAATAATAATAATAATAATAATAATAATAATAATAATATAATAATAATAATAATAATAATAATAATAATAATAATAATAATAATAATAATAATAATAATAATAATAATAATAATAATAATAATAATAATAATAATAATAATAATAATAATAATAATAATAATAATAATAATAATAATAATAATAATAATAATAATAATAATAATAATAATAATAATAATAATAATAATAATAATAATAATAATAATAATAATAATAATAATAATAATAATAATAATAATAATAATAATAATAATAATAATAATAATAATAATAATAATAATAATAATAATAATAATAATAATAATAATAATAATAATAATAATAATAATAATAATAATAATAATAATAATAATAATAATAATAATAATAATAATAATAATAATAATAATAATAATAATAATAATAATAATAATAATAATAATAATAATAATAATAATAATAATAATAATAATAATAATAATAATAATAATAATAATAATAATAATAATAATAATAATAATAATAATAATAATAATAATAATAATAATAATAATAATAATAATAATAATAATAATAATAATAATAATAATAATAATAATAATAATAATAATAATAATAATAATAATAATAATAATAATAATAATAATAATAATAATAATAATAATAATAATAATAATAATAATAATAATAATAATAATAATAATAATAATAATAATAATAATAATAATAATAATAATAATAATAATAATAATAATAATAATAATAATAATAATAATAATAATAATAATAATAATAATAATAATAATAATAATAATAATAATAATAATAATAATAATAATAATAATAATAATAATAATAATAATAATAATAATAATAATAATAATAATAATAATAATAATAATAATAATAATAATAATAATAATAATAATAATAATAATAATAATAATAATAATAATAATAATAATAATAATAATAATAATAATAATAATAATAATAATAATAATAATAATAATAATAATAATAATAATAATAATAATAATAATAATAATAATAATAATAATAATAATAATAATAATAATAATAATAATAATAATAATAATAATAATAATAATAATAATAATAATAATAATAATAATAATAATAATAATAATAATAATAATAATAATAATAATAATAATAATAATAATAATAATAATAATAATAATAATAATAATAATAATAATAATAATAATAATAATAATAATAATAATAATAATAATAATAATAATAATAATAATAATAATAATAATAATAATAATAATAATAATAATAATAATAATAATAATAATAATAATAATAATAATAATAATAATAATAATAATAATAATAATAATAATAATAATAATAATAATAATAATAATAATAATAATAATAATAATAATAATAATAATAATAATAATAATAATAATAATAATAATAATAATAATAATAATAATAATAATAATAATAATAATAATAATAATAATAATAATAATAATAATAATAATAATAATAATAATAATAATAATAATAATAATAATAATAATAATAATAATAATAATAATAATAATAATAATAATAATAATAATAATAATAATAATAATAATAATAATAATAATAATAATAATAATAATAATAATAATAATAATAATAATAATAATAATAATAATAATAATAATAATAATAATAATAATAATAATAATAATAATAATAATAATAATAATAATAATAATAATAATAATAATAATAATAATAATAATAATAATAATAATAATAATAATAATAATAATAATAATAATAATAATAATAATAATAATAATAATAATAATAATAATAATAATAATAATAATAATAATAATAATAATAATAATAATAATAATAATAATAATAATAATAATAATAATAATAATAATAATAATAATAATAATAATAATAATAATAATAATAATAATAATAATAATAATAATAATAATAATAATAATAATAATAATAATAATAATAATAATAATAATAATAATAATAATAATAATAATAATAATAATAATAATAATAATAATAATAATAATAATAATAATAATAATAATAATAATAATAATAATAATAATAATAATAATAATAATAATAATAATAATAATAATAATAATAATAATAATAATAATAATAATAATAATAATAATAATAATAATAATAATAATAATAATAATAATAATAATAATAATAATAATAATAATAATAATAATAATAATAATAATAATAATAATAATAATAATAATAATAATAATAATAATAATAATAATAATAATAATAATAATAATAATAATAATAATAATAATAATAATAATAATAATAATAATAATAATAATAATAATAATAATAATAATAATAATAATAATAATAATAATAATAATAATAATAATAATAATAATAATAATAATAATAATAATAATAATAATAATAATAATAATAATAATAATAATAATAATAATAATAATAATAATAATAATAATAATAATAATAATAATAATAATAATAATAATAATAATAATAATAATAATAATAATAATAATAATAATAATAATAATAATAATAATAATAATAATAATAATAATAATAATAATAATAATAATAATAATAATAATAATAATAATAATAATAATAATAATAATAATAATAATAATAATAATAATAATAATAATAATAATAATAATAATAATAATAATAATAATAATAATAATAATAATAATAATAATAATAATAATAATAATAATAATAATAATAATAATAATAATAATAATAATAATAATAATAATAATAATAATAATAATAATAATAATAATAATAATAATAATAATAATAATAATAATAATAATAATAATAATAATAATAATAATAATAATAATAATAATAATAATAATAATAATAATAATAATAATAATAATAATAATAATAATAATAATAATAATAATAATAATAATAATAATAATAATAATAATAATAATAATAATAATAATAATAATAATAATAATAATAATAATAATAATAATAATAATAATAATAATAATAATAATAATAATAATAATAATAATAATAATAATAATAATAATAATAATAATAATAATAATAATAATAATAATAATAATAATAATAATAATAATAATAATAATAATAATAATAATAATAATAATAATAATAATAATAATAATAATAATAATAATAATAATAATAATAATAATAATAATAATAATAATAATAATAATAATAATAATAATAATAATAATAATAATAATAATAATAATAATAATAATAATAATAATAATAATAATAATAATAATAATAATAATAATAATAATAATAATAATAATAATAATAATAATAATAATAATAATAATAATAATAATAATAATAATAATAATAATAATAATAATAATAATAATAATAATAATAATAATAATAATAATAATAATAATAATAATAATAATAATAATAATAATAATAATAATAATAATAATAATAATAATAATAATAATAATAATAATAATAATAATAATAATAATAATAATAATAATAATAATAATAATAATAATAATAATAATAATAATAATAATAATAATAATAATAATAATAATAATAATAATAATAATAATAATAATAATAATAATAATAATAATAATAATAATAATAATAATAATAATAATAATAATAATAATAATAATAATAATAATAATAATAATAATAATAATAATAATAATAATAATAATAATAATAATAATAATAATAATAATAATAATAATAATAATAATAATAATAATAATAATAATAATAATAATAATAATAATAATAATAATAATAATAATAATAATAATAATAATAATAATAATAATAATAATAATAATAATAATAATAATAATAATAATAATAATAATAATAATAATAATAATAATAATAATAATAATAATAATAATAATAATAATAATAATAATAATAATAATAATAATAATAATAATAATAATAATAATAATAATAATAATAATAATAATAATAATAATAATAATAATAATAATAATAATAATAATAATAATAATAATAATAATAATAATAATAATAATAATAATAATAATAATAATAATAATAATAATAATAATAATAATAATAATAATAATAATAATAATAATAATAATAATAATAATAATAATAATAATAATAATAATAATAATAATAATAATAATAATAATAATAATAATAATAATAATAATAATAATAATAATAATAATAATAATAATAATAATAATAATAATAATAATAATAATAATAATAATAATAATAATAATAATAATAATAATAATAATAATAATAATAATAATAATAATAATAATAATAATAATAATAATAATAATAATAATAATAATAATAATAATAATAATAATAATAATAATAATAATAATAATAATAATAATAATAATAATAATAATAATAATAATAATAATAATAATAATAATAATAATAATAATAATAATAATAATAATAATAATAATAATAATAATAATAATAATAATAATAATAATAATAATAATAATAATAATAATAATAATAATAATAATAATAATAATAATAATAATAATAATAATAATAATAATAATAATAATAATAATAATAATAATAATAATAATAATAATAATAATAATAATAATAATAATAATAATAATAATAATAATAATAATAATAATAATAATAATAATAATAATAATAATAATAATAATAATAATAATAATAATAATAATAATAATAATAATAATAATAATAATAATAATAATAATAATAATAATAATAATAATAATAATAATAATAATAATAATAATAATAATAATAATAATAATAATAATAATAATAATAATAATAATAATAATAATAATAATAATAATAATAATAATAATAATAATAATAATAATAATAATAATAATAATAATAATAATAATAATAATAATAATAATAATAATAATAATAATAATAATAATAATAATAATAATAATAATAATAATAATAATAATAATAATAATAATAATAATAATAATAATAATAATAATAATAATAATAATAATAATAATAATAATAATAATAATAATAATAATAATAATAATAATAATAATAATAATAATAATAATAATAATAATAATAATAATAATAATAATAATAATAATAATAATAATAATAATAATAATAATAATAATAATAATAATAATAATAATAATAATAATAATAATAATAATAATAATAATAATAATAATAATAATAATAATAATAATAATAATAATAATAATAATAATAATAATAATAATAATAATAATAATAATAATAATAATAATAATAATAATAATAATAATAATAATAATAATAATAATAATAATAATAATAATAATAATAATAATAATAATAATAATAATAATAATAATAATAATAATAATAATAATAATAATAATAATAATAATAATAATAATAATAATAATAATAATAATAATAATAATAATAATAATAATAATAATAATAATAATAATAATAATAATAATAATAATAATAATAATAATAATAATAATAATAATAATAATAATAATAATAATAATAATAATAATAATAATAATAATAATAATAATAATAATAATAATAATAATAATAATAATAATAATAATAATAATAATAATAATAATAATAATAATAATAATAATAATAATAATAATAATAATAATAATAATAATAATAATAATAATAATAATAATAATAATAATAATAATAATAATAATAATAATAATAATAATAATAATAATAATAATAATAATAATAATAATAATAATAATAATAATAATAATAATAATAATAATAATAATAATAATAATAATAATAATAATAATAATAATAATAATAATAATAATAATAATAATAATAATAATAATAATAATAATAATAATAATAATAATAATAATAATAATAATAATAATAATAATAATAATAATAATAATAATAATAATAATAATAATAATAATAATAATAATAATAATAATAATAATAATAATAATAATAATAATAATAATAATAATAATAATAATAATAATAATAATAATAATAATAATAATAATAATAATAATAATAATAATAATAATAATAATAATAATAATAATAATAATAATAATAATAATAATAATAATAATAATAATAATAATAATAATAATAATAATAATAATAATAATAATAATAATAATAATAATAATAATAATAATAATAATAATAATAATAATAATAATAATAATAATAATAATAATAATAATAATAATAATAATAATAATAATAATAATAATAATAATAATAATAATAATAATAATAATAATAATAATAATAATAATAATAATAATAATAATAATAATAATAATAATAATAATAATAATAATAATAATAATAATAATAATAATAATAATAATAATAATAATAATAATAATAATAATAATAATAATAATAATAATAATAATAATAATAATAATAATAATAATAATAATAATAATAATAATAATAATAATAATAATAATAATAATAATAATAATAATAATAATAATAATAATAATAATAATAATAATAATAATAATAATAATAATAATAATAATAATAATAATAATAATAATAATAATAATAATAATAATAATAATAATAATAATAATAATAATAATAATAATAATAATAATAATAATAATAATAATAATAATAATAATAATAATAATAATAATAATAATAATAATAATAATAATAATAATAATAATAATAATAATAATAATAATAATAATAATAATAATAATAATAATAATAATAATAATAATAATAATAATAATAATAATAATAATAATAATAATAATAATAATAATAATAATAATAATAATAATAATAATAATAATAATAATAATAATAATAATAATAATAATAATAATAATAATAATAATAATAATAATAATAATAATAATAATAATAATAATAATAATAATAATAATAATAATAATAATAATAATAATAATAATAATAATAATAATAATAATAATAATAATAATAATAATAATAATAATAATAATAATAATAATAATAATAATAATAATAATAATAATAATAATAATAATAATAATAATAATAATAATAATAATAATAATAATAATAATAATAATAATAATAATAATAATAATAATAATAATAATAATAATAATAATAATAATAATAATAATAATAATAATAATAATAATAATAATAATAATAATAATAATAATAATAATAATAATAATAATAATAATAATAATAATAATAATAATAATAATAATAATAATAATAATAATAATAATAATAATAATAATAATAATAATAATAATAATAATAATAATAATAATAATAATAATAATAATAATAATAATAATAATAATAATAATAATAATAATAATAATAATAATAATAATAATAATAATAATAATAATAATAATAATAATAATAATAATAATAATAATAATAATAATAATAATAATAATAATAATAATAATAATAATAATAATAATAATAATAATAATAATAATAATAATAATAATAATAATAATAATAATAATAATAATAATAATAATAATAATAATAATAATAATAATAATAATAATAATAATAATAATAATAATAATAATAATAATAATAATAATAATAATAATAATAATAATAATAATAATAATAATAATAATAATAATAATAATAATAATAATAATAATAATAATAATAATAATAATAATAATAATAATAATAATAATAATAATAATAATAATAATAATAATAATAATAATAATAATAATAATAATAATAATAATAATAATAATAATAATAATAATAATAATAATAATAATAATAATAATAATAATAATAATAATAATAATAATAATAATAATAATAATAATAATAATAATAATAATAATAATAATAATAATAATAATAATAATAATAATAATAATAATAATAATAATAATAATAATAATAATAATAATAATAATAATAATAATAATAATAATAATAATAATAATAATAATAATAATAATAATAATAATAATAATAATAATAATAATAATAATAATAATAATAATAATAATAATAATAATAATAATAATAATAATAATAATAATAATAATAATAATAATAATAATAATAATAATAATAATAATAATAATAATAATAATAATAATAATAATAATAATAATAATAATAATAATAATAATAATAATAATAATAATAATAATAATAATAATAATAATAATAATAATAATAATAATAATAATAATAATAATAATAATAATAATAATAATAATAATAATAATAATAATAATAATAATAATAATAATAATAATAATAATAATAATAATAATAATAATAATAATAATAATAATAATAATAATAATAATAATAATAATAATAATAATAATAATAATAATAATAATAATAATAATAATAATAATAATAATAATAATAATAATAATAATAATAATAATAATAATAATAATAATAATAATAATAATAATAATAATAATAATAATAATAATAATAATAATAATAATAATAATAATAATAATAATAATAATAATAATAATAATAATAATTTTTTTTTTTTTTTTTTTTTTTTTTTTTGGGTGCAAGATGGGAAAATGGTTTATGCATGATGCGCGGATCGTCATCCACACCGTATGCCGGACTCCCGTTGCGTAACGTATACCGGCTAAAAACCCACCTCACTCATTTGGATATGTTGCCCACCTGGGGACCGCTGTTACCGCATTACTTCCAGATGGATCCCTCTTGGATCCTGAGATCATCTTCTTCTACTTGCCTGCGTCCAGGCCCCCACTTTACTGTTGCGGTTGTTGAGCTGCAGCATCTAAATCAGGTTTTTTCGCCTTAAGAATATTTTCGCAGTACTTTGCTACTGCTCGCCATCTACTCTCATTTGTTCTCATATGATGTATGATGTTTCCGGCATTTAGTTCGCCCGTTAATTCCTCGAGTTCGCGTCTCTTTTCGGCCCACTTACTACATTGAAAGAACGTGTGCTCGGCATCATCTATTATGCTGTCTCTTTCATATATGCAGTATGGTGTAGTGCATTTACCTATGTAGTGAAGATATTTCCTGAAATAACCATGTCCCGTCATCATCTGGGTCAGATAATAATCAACTTCACCGAAGCTTCTGTCTAACCATACATTTATGTTGGGGATTAATTTTCTTGTCCATGCGGCTGTTGTTCCTTCATTCCATCTTGTCTGCCAGCTGTGGTAGGTTTCCTGCCTTATCGCATCTCTATCACTTTCTTCGAAGTTATTTGCTTGCTTCTCTATCCATATTTTCCTCCTTTCTTCTACGAGAAGGTCTATTGGGATCGCTCCCGCTAGAACGAGAATTGCTTGCGTAGACACCGTGCGGTAAGCTGAAGCTATCCGAAGGGCGTAAGTTCTTTGTACAGCAAGAAGAACGTTTTTGTTGCATTTCTTTAGCCCTTTACCCCAGATCTCACTGCCATAGAGAAGTATGCTATTGCTAGTCTCCATTAGCAGCTTTCTCTTATTTTGTCGTGGTCCTCCTATATTTGCCATCAATCGGCTCAGTTGAGATACTGTCTTTGCTGCTTTGCCTGCTGCATGTTGCATTTGGTTCAAAAACGTCATCTTGGTGTCGAGTCGGATGCCAAGGTAATTTACAAATCTTCTAGACGTGATAGTTTCTCCCTCTATTTCGACGCTTATCTCCCTAGGTATGTTTTTTCTCGTTAGAACTACAATTTCAGTCTTTTGGAGCGCTAGTTGGAGCCCTCGTGTGTCAAGCCACGTTTTCGTTCTAATCATGACCTGCCTTAATTTTCGTCTGGCTTCTTCGGTGTCTCTAGCACTTATTACTGCTGCTATGTCATCTGCGTAGCCTACCAGGAAAGTATCCTGTGGCATTTCGGTTTTTAGTATGTCATCGTAGCTGATGTTCCATAAATCCGGCCCTAGAATTGATCCCTGCGCAGCTCCTGATGTAAGTGGAATTCTTCTTTTTCCCTCCTTCGTATCGTAAATGAGCTCCCTCTCCTTAAAGTAGCTTCTAATTATTTTCGAAAGATACTTTGGTATCCGAAAAGTTCTCTCCAAAGCCTGCAGAACATCTGGCCATCTGAGGCTGTTAAAAGCATTCTTAATATCTAGAGTAGCCAGGATAATAATTGGTCTACTAAAGTGATTTATACGTTGAGCGGCGTCAAAAACATCCACGACATCCTTTATTGCTCCAATAGTGGATCTCTTAGGTCTGAATCCGTGTTGTCTTTCTGACAGTCCTCCTCCCATGTCTATAGCTTCCTTTAACCTAGGTTTCAGAAGTCTTTCCAGAAGTTTTCCAGCAGTGTCAAGCATACAAAGTGGTCGATAAGCTGACGGCGTGTCTGGATCGCCCTTCCCTTTGCTAATAAGCACTAGTTGTTGTATCTTCCAGGTGTTTGGGAAAAAACCCTCCACGAGGCACTTGTTGTACATTTCAAGCATTAAGTGTGGCCTATTCATCACTATGTGCTTAATCACCTCTGGTGGTATACCATCTGGGCCTGGTGTCTTCTTCAAATTTAATTTATTGGCCGCTTCTTTCAATTCCTGTATCGTGAACAAAGGAGTGTCTACCGTTTCTTCCGTGTCCGTTTCATCCGATGGGATTTCATTTGTTGGGAAAAGGGTTTTTACAATATTTTCCATTTTTTCTGCGTCCATCAGCTGTGTTGGGTTTCTTATTCCAAGCTTCTCTTTGACTATTTTGTAGCCCGTCCCCCATGGATTTATGTTTATATCCTCTCGCAGCTCTTCCCACATTCTTCTCTTGCTGGCGAAAATTTCCTTTTGAAGTTTCTTCTTTGCTTCTTTATACGCAATCCTTTCAGATTCCGCTTCGCCTCTCCGTCTAGCCCTGGTGTATAGCCGTCTGCTTCTAAAACATTCATTTCTGGCGCTTGCAATGTCCTCGTTCCACCAATAGACTTCTTTTTTCTGCCGCGTGTGGCTTTTTACTCTGGGCATCGAGTAATCGCAACTCTTCCTAATTATTCGCATAACGTTGTCTACAGTAGTACAAGCGTCTGTAGTTTCCGGAAAATGGTTTACCCTGCGGTCAATCTCTGTGATCAGCGTTACTGTATCCAGTCTTTTGACATTCCATTTCTGTGTGCCTGTTCTCCGTTGTCGCGAATTTCCGCTAGTCGAGCTGCTGGTGGCAATCGAGTACGATATATACTGGTGATCACTGCCTGTGTATGTCTCAAGAACTTTCCAGTCTGTTATTCGGTGTGCGAGTCTGTCCGATACTAAGGTAATATCTGGTATGGTGCCTTCGCAACCAGGTCGTCTGAAAGTAGTCACATTACCCACGTTTGCTACAACCATGCTTAGCCTGGATATCATCTGAACTACTCCTCTGCCTCTGGAATCTGTTGTCTGCATTCCCCACTCTACAGCTCTGGAGTTAAAATCACCTGCCAAAATAATGTGTCCCCTCATATTCCTCGCAAAATCTTCTATATCGTCTACTTTTTGTTGGAACTCTTCCCTGTGGTCACTGGGCGTTAGGTAGCAGCTAATGACTGTTACGTCTTCCAACTGTACCCACGTGTAACAGCTTCCCTTTCCCTGCTTCCTTGGTGCTAGGTTGCTTTGATTTGGTATCCATATTGCTGATGTTTTTGAGTCATCTTCAATCCATACGCCGGTCTGTTTTTTGCCGTACTGTTCACTGATTACGGCTATGTCTGCTTTTTCTTCAACGATTATTTGTGGCAGGAGTGCATCTGCCACTTTTGCTCTATGCATGTTTGCTTGTAGAATTTTTATTTTGCCCGTCTACTTGATTTACAGCCCTTTGACCCAGGTATGTGGTCCACGGGTGTCATTTGTTCCTCTATGCACAGACAACATTTTGGGGTGTTATTGCACTGCTTTAAAATGTGGCCTTTTTCCCCACATCTAATACATAATCCAGCCCCTTTTCTGTCAGGTCCCTTGCACTCTCTCTGAGTGTGTCCGAGTCCGAAGCATTTAAAACAGCGCTTTACTTCTTCCCGGTACTTAACTCGACAGTTCGTCCAACCGATTTTGATGCGTTCTGCTCTTAACAGCTTATTTGCTTCATGTGTTGGAAGCAAGACGAAAGCCTTTCTTTGATCCCGGGCATTTGGGTTTGATATATGAACTATAACATTCTCTTCTGGTGTGCCTGTGGCCTTTACTACTGCGTCCACAACTTCCTCTTTTGTCGAAAATCCGTCTATATCGTGGATTTCTACTGTGATCTTGGGTTTTAGATCTTTAACATCTGCCGCATCTCTCAATGTGTCCCTAATGGTGTCACAAAACCGTCCAGTCTTTCCACCTTTGGCAACTTCAAGGAGGATGGCTCCCGTTTTGGTCTTCCTGATTGATCGTACCGATATATCAGCTTCATCTGGCCTTACATTTTCTCTAAGGTTTTTAAGAACCTCTGCGTAACTATGCCCCTGAGTTGGTTTGATTATAACCGCTTCTGGTCTCTCTTTAGGTAATTTGAATCTCGTTTTCTTACTTTTCCGATTTCTCCTTTTCACGGATGTTTGCGGTTCTTGCTGTTCCTCGTTGCCAGGTTTTCGTACTAATATCGAATTACTTTTTGTTTCCTGGGTACTTTCTTTAAGCTTTTTGCCCGGCATTTCTGTTTCTGCAGGGCTAGTTGCCATCCTTTTTTTCTTAGTCCTTTCAGACTTTGTTGTCTTGTCAGCGTTGGTTGCAGTCTGTTTATTTCGAGCTGTTACTGGAGTGTTGTTTGCTTCTGCCATAGTTTGCGCTGATACTCTTTGCTCCTCGATCTTCCTGCTCTTTTCTTTCTCTGCTTCCGCTCTCTTCCAGTTTCTGCGGTAGTCGCTAAGAACATCGAAAAGTTCTTCGAGCTCTGATACTCCATTCTGGACATCCATATTAATGTTTCTTTGTCTGCCTATTGCATGCCTCATTTTTTTGAGAACGCTACGACATTGTTGAATCGTTTCTTCTTCCGAGCTTCTCATCTTCATAATAAATTCCTGTCGTGGAGAACTGGTGACGTACTGACCAATTTCTGTCCCAGGAGTTGATACACTGGTTGCATAGTTTACAGGGTGAAGGATTTGCGGAGAGCTGTTTCCCCTGTGTAAAGAGTTCAATGCACACTTTGCCTGTCTGTGAGAGCTATGTGCGGGTGTGTCTTTATTTAGCCCAATATCTCTATCTAAAGTTTCTTCTTGGGGCGTTTTAGGGTTTATCTCCTTTTCAGTTCCTCGTATAAGTGAAGAATTGCTAATTGGAGATCGCCTTGTCTTCGAACTACTCATAAAAATGATGTCATCATTTCTTTGCTCTGCTGTGCTCAATGGGGTTTGTGTTATTTTAGGTGTCGTCATAATTGTGCGGATGGGTCCCATCTTGAAACCGTTGTCTATGTTCGTTATGCAGTCGCTCTTCAATGACCCCGAGGGTCCCTTTGCATGCAGTGAGGTCCTCGCGAGGGTTGACACAAGTCCTTATGGGAGC
>OX465276.1:114426720-114431164 GCA_949987645.1 Tachina grossa | reverse complement strand
GTCCAGCCCTTCAATAAATAAAATTTTGAACTGAAATTTGATTACTTAAATGAAGTAAATATCGTAACACACGGGTTTCCTCCATGGAGGAGCCCGGATATGCAGTTATATAAAAATTACGATTTTTATATAACATACACAACCAAAGCGAATATATAATTAATTTACCCTATCGATGAATATAATTTTAAATATTTATTATTTAAATGGAATGGACGGATGGAAAAGGGGCGGTACATATTAGAAGGCAAGAGCCACCAGAAGAATCATTAATATGTTTCTTCTATAAGTGTATAATTTATTTATATTTTATACACTAACAATTAATAAATATAATTTTAAATATTTATTATTTAAATGGAATGGACGGATGGAAAAGGGGCGGTACATATTAGAAGGCAAGAGCCACCAGAAGAATCATTAATATGTTTCTTCTATAAGTGTATAATTTATTTATATTTTATACACTAACAATTAATAAATATAATTTTAAATATTTATTATTTAAATGGAATGGACGGATGGAAAAGGGGCGGTACATATTAGAAGGCAAGAGCCACCAGAAGAATCATTAATATGTTTCTTCTATAAGTGTATAATTTATTTATATTTTATACACTAACAATTAATAAATATAATTTTAAATATTTATTATTTAAATGGAATGGACGGATGGAAAAGGGGCGGTACATATTAGAAGGCAAGAGCCACCAGAAGAATCATTAATATGTTTCTTCTATAAGTGTATAATTTATTTATATTTTATACACTAACAATTAATAAATATAATTTTAAATATTTATTATTTAAATGGAATGGACGGATGGAAAAGGGGCGGTACATATTAGAAGGCAAGAGCCACCAGAAGAATCATTAATATGTTTCTTCTATAAGTGTATAATTTATTTATATTTTATACACTAACAATTAATAAATATAATTTTAAATATTTATTATTTAAATGGAATGGACGGATGGAAAAGGGGCGGTACATATTAGAAGGCAAGAGCCACCAGAAGAATCATTAATATGTTTCTTCTATAAGTGTATAATTTATTTATATTTTATACACTAACAATTAATAAATATAATTTTAAATATTTATTATCTAAATGGAATTGACGGATGGAGGTGGTACATGTTAGAAGCAAGAGCCACCAGAAGAATCATTAATATGTTTCTTCTATAAGTGTATAATTTATTTATATTTTATACACTATAAAATTTATTGAAGGAATTAAGTCAACCTATCAATAAATACAATTTTGAATATATATTATTTAAATGAAAAACGCCGCAGCCACAATCGAACTTTATTACTTCGATGAAGTAATAGTTCTAAAAAGGTGTCCATATAAGAAGGAACCATCAGAAGAATCATTAAAAAAATGTTTCTCATATATGTGTATATTTTAATTATATATTTTATACACTATAAAATTTAATGAATAAATTAAGTCCCATGTACAAATAAGTCCCATGTACAAATAAGTCCCATGTACAAATAAGTCCCATGTACAAATAAGTCCCATGTACAAATAAGTCCCATGTACAAATTCTCTACTTACAATTTGAAATTTTTATTATTCAAATGGAAAGTTGCAAAGACCAAAATATCAGAAGCACCATTAATTAATATAATGTGTTTCTTATAATCGTATGATTTAAAATAAGCCGTTGTTATAAAATGAGGTGTCCGCAGAGGAGCCAAACGGAAGGATCACTTATTATAATATAATGTGTATACCTTACCGAAATATAAAAATATATAACATTAATATGTGTATATTTTATTTAAGCATAAAATTATAGTTGTACTTGTACAAAACCATACACGCGTTTTATATAAGTTAAACATTGTTCTTTAATAGAACTAAGACATTCGCAACATAAATTTTATGCATTATAAAAGTTATTGAAGGAATTGATATATGCCAATTTTATTTTGGTGTATTTTTGATTTCTTTCAATAAATAAATTTTTGAACTGTTATTATATAAATGAAAATTTAATATCACTCTAAGCGGTGGATCACTTGGCTCATGGGTCGATGAAGAACGCAGCAAACTGTGCGTCATCGTGTGAACTGCAGGACACATGAACATCGACATTTTGAACGCATATCGCAGTCCATGCTGTAAGGTACTTTAATAATTTTATTGAAGTGCTGCTTGGACTACATATGGTTGAGGGTTGTAAGACTATGCTAAATGAGTTGCTTATTTTATTTTCTCTTGAATTGAAATAAGCACATGTTGTATTAATGGATACACATTATAAGTTGTGTTCATAATACTAAAAGCTAAAGATATCAAAATAATACCTATCATTAGATAAAATGAAAGCGAATCTTTTATTTAATTGAGAAAGGTCTAGTATAAAAATATTATTTTATTTATATAACTAGGATTGTCTCATAAAAATATGAAATAGAAGATCGATAAAGCAAATTAATAAAAAAAAAATTTATATAAATATGTAAATACATATTTTTTTTTTTTTATAAAATTAATAAAAATAATTAAGTCTAAAAATGAAGCGTATTAAATTAAAGTCAATAATATTTATACAACCTCAACTCATATGGGACTACCCCCTGAATTTAAGCATATTAATGAGGGGAGGAAAAGAAACTAACAAGGATTTTCTTAGTAGCGGCGAGCGAAAAGAAAATAGTTCAGCACTAAGTCACTTTGTCTTTATGGCAAATGTGAGATGCAGTGTATGGAATGTCAAATTTCTAGTATGAGAAATTAACGATTTAAGTCCTTCTTAAATGAGGCCATTTACCCAAAGAGGGTGCCAGGCCCGTATAACGTTAATGATTACTAGATGACATTTCCAAAGAGTCGTGTTGCTTGATAGTGCAGCACTAAGTGGGTGGTAAACTCCATCTAAAACTAAATATAACCATGAGACCGATAGTAAACAAGTACCGTGAGGGAAAGTTGAAAAGAACTCTGAATAGAGAGTTAAATAGTACGTGAAACTGCTTAGAGGTTAAGCCCGATGAACCTGAATATCCGTTATAGAAAATTCATCATTATGATTTTAATATGTATAATATTATAATAATGGTGTGCATTTTTTCTATAAAAGGACATTGTAATCTATTAACATAAAAATATTTATCATAAGATCATTAGCAAGAGTTTATTTAAATTATATTGCTTGCAATTTAACATAGAATAAATGCTTTTGATTTGATAAAGTGTTGATAGATTTATTATATATAGTGCTTAAATATTATATATTGTATAATATCATATTAATTATTAATTTTTATGATTATTATATGCACTTATATGATTAACAATGCGAAAGATTCAGGATACCTTCGGGACCCGTCTTGAAACACGGACCAAGGAGTCTAACATATTTGCAAGTTATTGGGAATAAAAACCTAATAGCGAAATTAACATAACTTAAAAATAATGGGATTAGTTTTTAGCCTATTTTATAGGTTATTAATTCAATCCCGGGGCGTTCTATACAGTTATGTATAATGATATTTATATTATTTATACCTCTAACTAGAGCGTACCTTGAGCATATATGCTGTGACCCGAAAGATGGTGAACTATACTTGATCAGGTTGAAGTCAGGGGAAACCCTGATGGAAGACCGAAACAGTTCTGACGTGCAAATCGATTGTCAGAATTGAGTATAGGGGCGAAAGACCAATCGAACCATCTAGTAGCTGGTTCCCTCCGAAGTTTCCCTCAGGATAGCTGGTGCATTTAAAATTGATGTAAAATAATCTTATCTGGTAAAGCGAATGATTAGAGGCCTTAGGGTCGAAACGATCTTAACCTATTCTCAAACTTTAAATGGGTAAGAACCTCACCTTTCTTGGTATGAAGGTAGTGGTTGTGATATAATGTGCCCAGTGGGCCACTTTTGGTAAGCAGAACTGGCGCTGTGGGATGAACCAAACGTAATGTTACGGTGCCCAAATTAACAACTCATGCAGATACCATGAAAGGCGTTGGTTGCTTAAAACAGCAGGACGGTGGACATGGAAGTCGTAATCCGCTAAGGAGTGTGTAACAACTCACCTGCCGAAGCAACTAGCCCTTAAAATGGATGGCGCTTAAGTTGTATACCTATACATTACCGCTAAAGTAGATGGTTTATGTTCAATCTCGGTTGGATTATAAGCTTTGAAACTTTAGTGAGTAGGAGGGTACAGTGGTGAGCATAGAAGTGTTTGGCGTAAGCCTGCATGGAGCTGCCATTGGTACAGATCTTGGTGGTAGTAGCAAATAATCGAATGAGACCTTGGAGGACTGAAGTGGAGAAGGGTTTCGTGTGAACAGTGGTTGATCACGAGTTAGTCGGTCCTAAGTTCAAGGCGAAAGCCGAAAATTTTCAAGTTATAATGAAAAAAAAAAAAAAAGAAAACAAAGTTTCTGATTAAAATATATTATTATTAAACACTTGA
>OX465276.1:114421720-114424220 GCA_949987645.1 Tachina grossa | reverse complement strand
ACCTAACAGTTTCTTATATATTTGTTATATTAAAAGAACAATATTTAAGTTATACTGCATACATAAGATGCAAATAAAAAGTATTTTATTTTTTAATGAATATATGAAAGAAATAATAAGTATTGCTTACTAAACTATACACTTAAGAAATTTTACAAATATATATTTTATTATTATTATCATTATTATTATTATTCACATTTACTATTCTCTGTTTAAATAAGATGCCTTTGAAAAAGAAAAATAGTATAATGTGAAAAAAAGAATGCACACTCGATCAATATAAATAAAATTGTATTTAAAATATTTTAATCGCATTCATTATATGAAAGAAAAGAGAAAATATCAAAGTTAGAAAATTATTGTCAAATTCATTGCTGCATATGTTAAAATGACATAAAAAATTTACAACTTGATAAATACTTATTTATATATTTGGTATATTAAATAAATTTATAAATAATACAAATAAAATGTATAATAATATATATTTATATTTTAGTTATATTGCATATATAAGATATAAATGAAAAATATTTTATAATATATATACATATATAAGAAAGAAATAATATGTATTGTTTTATTAAACTATAAACTTAAGAAATTTTACAACTAAACATTTATTTACGCATTTGTTATATTGAAATATTCATGCATTTGGAAAAGGAAAATAATATTATATGAAATTATATTAAATATATTACAATCATATTCGTTATATAAAAGAAAAAAGAAAATGTCAAAGTTATAAAAATATATATAGAATGATATAAAAATTTATTGTTCGATCAACTTTAGACTAAATATAAATAATTATTTAAAAGTGGAAGCCTCTTCTTGACAAATATTTTATTAAGTTAAATTAAAAATGTATAAGCATATAGAAATAAGTCGATTTATCAACTTTATAATTAATTGAAAATGGAAGTCTCTTGACAAATATTTTATTTATATTTATATTAAAATCAAAAATGTATAATGACATAGAATAAAATCGAATAATTATTTTCATTATACAATCGAAAAAAATTAAACTAATAGCTAAAATAATATATTGTAAATAAATAATGCGCAAAATCTATCAGAACCAATCATTTAATTAACTTAGTTATATGGAAAAAATGGAAAATTTGACATTTATTTAGTGATATTTTGGCTAAAATGAAAAATTTGAAAAACTTGAATTATTATCTTCTAATTATGTTTTTACTTTACAATTTAATATTATTATTATTAATTTATAATATTTATATTAAAAAACTATAATTTACTACATGTTTTCGTATTAAAAAAATAATTTTCTATGTAAAATGGAAAATTGGCCGTAATTCTGCTCAAAAACATCTATAAGATGTGTGTCGACAAGAAATGATGAAAGACATTGTATAGCTAAGCAAGCAAGCAAGCATAGTATCTATTCGTTGCTTGTGCGGCTGGTTATGAAAATATGCACATCGAATGACTCGTCTTTGTTATAGCTTGTGCGAGCAAGTGTCTTGCTGTATATTCTATTAACAAAGATGATGTGTAGGGACGATGAATTTTATGGATAGATTTAATAACTACCATAGATTTATCATATTCAATAAAATAGCTAAAGCAGCAAGCATTTATTTTTAATGTCTTTGTTGATTTGTGTGGTTGCTTAGTAGCATGGTAATGATAATATACAATTATATCAAATGATGACTCGTCTTGTTATAGATTGTGCGAGCAAGTGTCTTGCTGTACATTCTTTTAACAAAGATGATGTGTAGGGCCGATGAATGCTATGGCTAGTTTTAATCTACCATAGGATTTATCATATTCAAAGAAAATGGCTAAAGCAGCAAGCAGCATATAGTAATTTTACTTGCTTATGTTGTATTGCTTTAGAGTATAATAATGAAATATATATAAAATGATGAATGCTTATGGTTAGTTTTAATCTGCCAAAGAATTTATCATATTCAATCAAATAAAATAGCTAAAGCAGCCAAAACAATATAATGTCTTGTGCAATTGCTTTTAGAATATAATAAATAATATAATAATACAAAATTATATCGAATGATTTTGACTCGTCATTGTTATTGGCTGTGCGAGCAAGTGTCTTGCTGTACATTCTTTTAACATAGACGGTAAGTAGAACGATGAATGCTTATGGTTAGTTTTAATCTGCCATAGGATTTATCATATTCAAAGAAACTGGGGCGGCTAAAGCAGCAGGCATATAGTAATTTTACTTGCTTATGTTGTATTGCTTTAGAGTTTAATAATTCTATATATAAAATGACGAACGATGAATGCTTATGGTTAGTTTTAATCTACCAAAGAATTTATCATATTCAATCAAATAAAATAGCTAAAGCAGCCAAAACAATATAATGTCTTGTGCAATTGCTTTTAGAATATAATAATAATATAATAATACAAAATTATATCGAATGATTTTGACTCGTCATTGTTATTGGCTGTGCGAGCAAGTGTCTTGCTGTACATTCTTTTAACATAGACG
>OX465276.1:114414220-114416720 GCA_949987645.1 Tachina grossa | reverse complement strand
ATATTTATTATTTAAATGGAATGGACGGATGGAAAAGGGGCGGTACATATTAGAAGGCAAGAGCCACCAGAAGAATCATTAATATGTTTCTTCTATAAGTGTATAATTTATTTATATTTTATACACTAACAATTAATAAATATAATTTTAAATATTTATTATTTAAATGGAATGGACGGATGGAAAAGGGGCGGTACATATTAGAAGGCAAGAGCCACCAGAAGAATCATTAATATGTTTCTTCTATAAGTGTATAATTTATTTATATTTTATACACTAACAATTAATAAATATAATTTTAAATATTTATTATCTAAATGGAATTGACGGATGGAGGTGGTACATGTTAGAAGCAAGAGCCACCAGAAGAATCATTAATATGTTTCTTCTATAAGTGTATAATTTATTTATATTTTATACACTATAAAATTTATTGAAGGAATTAAGTCAACCTATCAATAAATACAATTTTGAATATATATTATTTAAATGAAAAACGCCGCAGCCACAATCGAACTTTATTACTTCGATGAAGTAATAGTTCTAAAAAGGTGTCCATATAAGAAGGAACCATCAGAAGAATCATTAAAAAAATGTTTCTCATATATGTGTATATTTTAATTATATATTTTATACACTATAAAATTTAATGAATAAATTAAGTCCCATGTACAAATAAGTCCCATGTACAAATAAGTCCCATGTACAAATAAGTCCCATGTACAAATAAGTCCCATGTACAAATAAGTCCCATGTACAAATTCTCTACTTACAATTTGAAATTTTTATTATTCAAATGGAAAGTTGCAAAGACCAAAATATCAGAAGCACCATTAATTAATATAATGTGTTTCTTATAATCGTATGATTTAAAATAAGCCGTTGTTATAAAATGAGGTGTCCGCAGAGGAGCCAAACGGAAGGATCACTTATTATAATATAATGTGTATACCTTACCGAAATATAAAAATATATAACATTAATATGTGTATATTTTATTTAAGCATAAAATTATAGTTGTACTTGTACAAAACCATACACGCGTTTTATATAAGTTAAACATTGTTCTTTAATAGAACTAAGACATTCGCAACATAAATTTTATGCATTATAAAAGTTATTGAAGGAATTGATATATGCCAATTTTATTTTGGTGTATTTTTGATTTCTTTCAATAAATAAATTTTTGAACTGTTATTATATAAATGAAAATTTAATATCACTCTAAGCGGTGGATCACTTGGCTCATGGGTCGATGAAGAACGCAGCAAACTGTGCGTCATCGTGTGAACTGCAGGACACATGAACATCGACATTTTGAACGCATATCGCAGTCCATGCTGTAAGGTACTTTAATAATTTTATTGAAGTGCTGCTTGGACTACATATGGTTGAGGGTTGTAAGACTATGCTAAATGAGTTGCTTATTTTATTTTCTCTTGAATTGAAATAAGCACATGTTGTATTAATGGATACACATTATAAGTTGTGTTCATAATACTAAAAGCTAAAGATATCAAAATAATACCTATCATTAGATAAAATGAAAGCGAATCTTTTATTTAATTGAGAAAGGTCTAGTATAAAAATATTATTTTATTTATATAACTAGGATTGTCTCATAAAAATATGAAATAGAAGATCGATAAAGCAAATTAATAAAAAAAAAATTTATATAAATATGTAAATACATATTTTTTTTTTTTTATAAAATTAATAAAAATAATTAAGTCTAAAAATGAAGCGTATTAAATTAAAGTCAATAATATTTATACAACCTCAACTCATATGGGACTACCCCCTGAATTTAAGCATATTAATGAGGGGAGGAAAAGAAACTAACAAGGATTTTCTTAGTAGCGGCGAGCGAAAAGAAAATAGTTCAGCACTAAGTCACTTTGTCTTTATGGCAAATGTGAGATGCAGTGTATGGAATGTCAAATTTCTAGTATGAGAAATTAACGATTTAAGTCCTTCTTAAATGAGGCCATTTACCCAAAGAGGGTGCCAGGCCCGTATAACGTTAATGATTACTAGATGACATTTCCAAAGAGTCGTGTTGCTTGATAGTGCAGCACTAAGTGGGTGGTAAACTCCATCTAAAACTAAATATAACCATGAGACCGATAGTAAACAAGTACCGTGAGGGAAAGTTGAAAAGAACTCTGAATAGAGAGTTAAATAGTACGTGAAACTGCTTAGAGGTTAAGCCCGATGAACCTGAATATCCGTTATAGAAAATTCATCATTATGATTTTAATATGTATAATATTATAATAATGGTGTGCATTTTTTCTATAAAAGGACATTGTAATCTATTAACATAAAAATATTTATCATAAGATCATTAGCAAGAGTTTATTTAAATTATATTGCTTGCAATTTAACATAGAATAAATGCTTTTGATTTGATAAAGTGTTGATAGATTTATTATATATAGTGCTTAAATATTATATATTGTATAATATCATATTAATTATTAATTTTTATGATTATTAT
>OX465276.1:114406720-114409220 GCA_949987645.1 Tachina grossa | reverse complement strand
AGATGTGTGTCGACAAGAAATGATGAAAGACATTGTATAGCTAAGCAAGCAAGCAAGCATAGTATCTATTCGTTGCTTGTGCGGCTGGTTATGAAAATATGCACATCGAATGACTCGTCTTTGTTATAGCTTGTGCGAGCAAGTGTCTTGCTGTATATTCTATTAACAAAGATGATGTGTAGGGACGATGAATTTTATGGATAGATTTAATAACTACCATAGATTTATCATATTCAATAAAATAGCTAAAGCAGCAAGCATTTATTTTTAATGTCTTTGTTGATTTGTGTGGTTGCTTAGTAGCATGGTAATGATAATATACAATTATATCAAATGATGACTCGTCTTGTTATAGATTGTGCGAGCAAGTGTCTTGCTGTACATTCTTTTAACAAAGATGATGTGTAGGGCCGATGAATGCTTATGGCTAGTTTTAATCTACCATAGGATTTATCATATTCAAAGAAAATGGCTAAAGCAGCAAGCAGCATATAGTAATTTTACTTGCTTATGTTGTATTGCTTTAGAGTATAATAATGAAATATATATAAAATGATGAATGCTTATGGTTAGTTTTAATCTGCCAAAGAATTTATCATATTCAATCAAATAAAATAGCTAAAGCAGCCAAAACAATATAATGTCTTGTGCAATTGCTTTTAGAATATAATAAATAATATAATAATACAAAATTATATCGAATGATTTTGACTCGTCATTGTTATTGGCTGTGCGAGCAAGTGTCTTGCTGTACATTCTTTTAACATAGACGGTAAGTAGAACGATGAATGCTTATGGTTAGTTTTAATCTGCCATAGGATTTATCATATTCAAAGAAACTGGGGCGGCTAAAGCAGCAGGCATATAGTAATTTTACTTGCTTATGTTGTATTGCTTTAGAGTTTAATAATTCTATATATAAAATGACGAACGATGAATGCTTATGGTTAGTTTTAATCTACCAAAGAATTTATCATATTCAATCAAATAAAATAGCTAAAGCAGCCAAAACAATATAATGTCTTGTGCAATTGCTTTTAGAATATAATAATAATATAATAATACAAAATTATATCGAATGATTTTGACTCGTCATTGTTATTGGCTGTGCGAGCAAGTGTCTTGCTGTACATTCTTTTAACATAGACGGTAAGTAGAACGATGAATGCTTATGGTTAGTTTTAATCTGCCATAGGATTTATCATATTCAAAGAAACTGGGGCGGCTAAAGCAGCAGGCATATAGTAATTTTACTTGCTTATGTTGTATTGCTTTAGAGTTTAATAATTCTATATATAAAATGACGAACGATGAATGCTTATGGTTAGTTTTAATCTACCAAAGAATTTATCATATTCAATCAAATAAAATAGCTAAAGCAGCCAAAACAATATAATGTCTTGTGCAATTGCTTTTAGAATATAATAATAATATAATAATACAAAATTATATCGAATGATTTTGACTCGTCATTGTTATTGGCTGTGCGAGCAAGTGTCTTGCTGTACATTCTTTTAACATAGACGGTAAGTAGAACGATGAATGCTTATGGTTAGTTTTAATCTGCCATAGGATTTATCATATTCAAAGAAACTGGGGCGGCTAAAGCAGCAGGCATATAGTAATTTTACTTGCTTATGTTGTATTGCTTTAGAGTTTAATAATTCTATATATAAAATGACGAACGATGAATGCTTATGGTTAGTTTTAATCTACCAAAGAATTTATCATATTCAATCAAATAAAATAGCTAAAGCAGCCAAAACAATATAATGTCTTGTGCAATTGCTTTTAGAATATAATAATAATATAATAATACAAAATTATATCGAATGATTTTGACTCGTCATTGTTATTGGCTGTGCGAGCAAGTGTCTTGCTGTACATTCTTTTAACATAGACGGTAAGTAGAACGATGAATGCTTATGGTTAGTTTTAATCTGCCATAGGATTTATCATATTCAAAGAAACTGGGGCGGCTAAAGCAGCAGGCATATAGTAATTTTACTTGCTTATGTTGTATTGCTTTAGAGTTTAATAATTCTATATATAAAATGACGAACGATGAATGCTTATGGTTAGTTTTAATCTACCAAAGAATTTATCATATTCAATCAAATAAAATAGCTAAAGCAGCCAAACAATATAATGTCTTGTGCGGTTGCTTTTAGCATATAATAATAATAATATAAAATTATTTCGAATGATTTTGACTCGTCATTGTTATTGGCTGTGCGAGCAAGTGTCTTGCTGTACATTCTTTTAACATAGACGGTAAGTAGAACGATGAATGCTTATGGTTAGTTTTAATCTGCCATAGGATTTATCATATTCAAAGAAACTGGGGCGGCTAAAGCAGCAGACATATAGTAATTTTACTTGCTTATGTTGTATTGCTTTAGAGTTTAATAATTCTATATATAAAATGACGAACGATGAATGCTTATGGTTAGTTTTAATCTACCAAAGAATTTATCATATTCAATCAAATAAAATAGCT
>OX465276.1:114399220-114401720 GCA_949987645.1 Tachina grossa | reverse complement strand
TAATATGTGTATATTTTATTTAAGCATAAAATTATAGTTGTACTTGTACAAAACCATACACGCGTTTTATATAAGTTAAACATTGTTCTTTAATAGAACTAAGACATTCGCAACATAAATTTTATGCATTATAAAAGTTATTGAAGGAATTGATATATGCCAATTTTATTTTGGTGTATTTTTGATTTCTTTCAATAAATAAATTTTTGAACTGTTATTATATAAATGAAAATTTAATATCACTCTAAGCGGTGGATCACTTGGCTCATGGGTCGATGAAGAACGCAGCAAACTGTGCGTCATCGTGTGAACTGCAGGACACATGAACATCGACATTTTGAACGCATATCGCAGTCCATGCTGTAAGGTACTTTAATAATTTTATTGAAGTGCTGCTTGGACTACATATGGTTGAGGGTTGTAAGACTATGCTAAATGAGTTGCTTATTTTATTTTCTCTTGAATTGAAATAAGCACATGTTGTATTAATGGATACACATTATAAGTTGTGTTCATAATACTAAAAGCTAAAGATATCAAAATAATACCTATCATTAGATAAAATGAAAGCGAATCTTTTATTTAATTGAGAAAGGTCTAGTATAAAAATATTATTTTATTTATATAACTAGGATTGTCTCATAAAAATATGAAATAGAAGATCGATAAAGCAAATTAATAAAAAAAAAATTTATATAAATATGTAAATACATATTTTTTTTTTTTTATAAAATTAATAAAAATAATTAAGTCTAAAAATGAAGCGTATTAAATTAAAGTCAATAATATTTATACAACCTCAACTCATATGGGACTACCCCCTGAATTTAAGCATATTAATGAGGGGAGGAAAAGAAACTAACAAGGATTTTCTTAGTAGCGGCGAGCGAAAAGAAAATAGTTCAGCACTAAGTCACTTTGTCTTTATGGCAAATGTGAGATGCAGTGTATGGAATGTCAAATTTCTAGTATGAGAAATTAACGATTTAAGTCCTTCTTAAATGAGGCCATTTACCCAAAGAGGGTGCCAGGCCCGTATAACGTTAATGATTACTAGATGACATTTCCAAAGAGTCGTGTTGCTTGATAGTGCAGCACTAAGTGGGTGGTAAACTCCATCTAAAACTAAATATAACCATGAGACCGATAGTAAACAAGTACCGTGAGGGAAAGTTGAAAAGAACTCTGAATAGAGAGTTAAATAGTACGTGAAACTGCTTAGAGGTTAAGCCCGATGAACCTGAATATCCGTTATAGAAAATTCATCATTATGATTTTAATATGTATAATATTATAATAATGGTGTGCATTTTTTCTATAAAAGGACATTGTAATCTATTAACATAAAAATATTTATCATAAGATCATTAGCAAGAGTTTATTTAAATTATATTGCTTGCAATTTAACATAGAATAAATGCTTTTGATTTGATAAAGTGTTGATAGATTTATTATATATAGTGCTTAAATATTATATATTGTATAATATCATATTAATTATTAATTTTTATGATTATTATATGCACTTATATGATTAACAATGCGAAAGATTCAGGATACCTTCGGGACCCGTCTTGAAACACGGACCAAGGAGTCTAACATATTTGCAAGTTATTGGGAATAAAAACCTAATAGCGAAATTAACATAACTTAAAAATAATGGGATTAGTTTTTAGCCTATTTTATAGGTTATTAATTCAATCCCGGGGCGTTCTATACAGTTATGTATAATGATATTTATATTATTTATACCTCTAACTAGAGCGTACCTTGAGCATATATGCTGTGACCCGAAAGATGGTGAACTATACTTGATCAGGTTGAAGTCAGGGGAAACCCTGATGGAAGACCGAAACAGTTCTGACGTGCAAATCGATTGTCAGAATTGAGTATAGGGGCGAAAGACCAATCGAACCATCTAGTAGCTGGTTCCCTCCGAAGTTTCCCTCAGGATAGCTGGTGCATTTAAAATTGATGTAAAATAATCTTATCTGGTAAAGCGAATGATTAGAGGCCTTAGGGTCGAAACGATCTTAACCTATTCTCAAACTTTAAATGGGTAAGAACCTCACCTTTCTTGGTATGAAGGTAGTGGTTGTGATATAATGTGCCCAGTGGGCCACTTTTGGTAAGCAGAACTGGCGCTGTGGGATGAACCAAACGTAATGTTACGGTGCCCAAATTAACAACTCATGCAGATACCATGAAAGGCGTTGGTTGCTTAAAACAGCAGGACGGTGGACATGGAAGTCGTAATCCGCTAAGGAGTGTGTAACAACTCACCTGCCGAAGCAACTAGCCCTTAAAATGGATGGCGCTTAAGTTGTATACCTATACATTACCGCTAAAGTAGATGGTTTATGTTCAATCTCGGTTGGATTATAAGCTTTGAAACTTTAGTGAGTAGGAGGGTACAGTGGTGAGCATAGAAGTGTTTGGCGTAAGCCTGCATGGAGCTGCCATTGGTACAGATCTTGGTGGTAGTAGCAAATAATCGAAT
>OX465276.1:114368746-114399020 GCA_949987645.1 Tachina grossa | reverse complement strand
CATATACATATACATATACATATACATATACATATACATATACATATACATATACATATACATATACATATACATATACATATACATATACATATACATATACATATACATATACATATACATATACATATACATATACATATACATATACATATACATATACATATACATATACATATACATATACATATACATATACATATACATATACATATACATATACATATACATATACATATACATATACATATACATATACATATACATATACATATACATATACATATACATATACATATACATATACATATACATATACATATACATATACATATACATATACATATACATATACATATACATATACATATACATATACATATACATATACATATACATATACATATACATATACATATACATATACATATACATATACATATACATATACATATACATATACATATACATATACATATACATATACATATACATATACATATACATATACATATACATATACATATACATATACATATACATATACATATACATATACATATACATATACATATACATATACATATACATATACATATACATATACATATACATATACATATACATATACATATACATATACATATACATATATGGTTAGAATATTTTGTGAATAGTTTTTGGAAAAATTAACCCTTCTGAGCTTAGAAGGGTCAAAATGACTTGATTTTTTAACGCACACAAAACTTTATAAGTTTAAGTTTTTCTTTTTTGAAATATAAGTTCTTTAAACAAATTTAATGTATGTTTGTGGCCCGTGGCGGCTGTTAGCTGTCCGATCGCTTGTGTTCTCTGGTTTGTGTTCATGTGCAAAAACAAAACCAAAACAAATTGAGCAATCGTTTCAATTTTTTGTTTTGTTTTTGTTTCTCTTGCTTTATAGAACGGAACAAAGCAAAATCAAACAATTTGTTTCTTTTGTTTTCGTAATCCGCTTTTAAGTACATAGAAATCAAAACAAAAATATATTTATAACTGTAATAGTTTCGAAGGAAGACTGCCTAAGAGTTGTTTTTTATAATTTAAGAACTTCGAAGTTAGATATAAAGGAAAGTGCGCGACTAGTTATAAAAGAGTGTTCAATTTTTTGGGAAAATGCACGTATTCCTGTTCAAAAAGAAGTTAATGCTGAGAAGAAATTGGTGATGTTGTACAATGTGTGGAGAAATTTTTCTAAGCATAAAAACAGAGAATCAGAATCATTTAAAAAAATTGAAGAATGGAAAGAATCATTAAATGACTTATTTGATATTGCCCATATTGATGCATTGAATCTTATTAAAATTCAAGAGGACAAACTTTTTTTGATTAATCAGAGATTAAAAGGACGTGAAGGCTGCATGTTGGGAAGCCAAGTTTGTTACGAAGATGGAAGTTAATGTCTCAGAAGATAATATGGATGAAGATGAAGAAATTCCGAAAAAAACTTACGCTTAAACATCAAAGTCTCGAATACTTCATGAGCAGAGACAATTTATTAATTCTGGAGGAATTTTACTCCAAGAATACTAACAAACTTTTAAAAAGATTTAAAATTTCTACAGATTTTTTAAAAATAGAGCCAAGTTTATGGAATGATTTACCCGAAAACATGGAATTTACTGAAATTTGACCTTTGACCTCTTTAAGGCAGCACTTAAACTTCTCCGATTTCGCTCAAACTTTTTATATTTATTATTATTTATTATTACAATACTCTGCCTGGGTTCCTTTAAAATTCAGCAACAAAATTTCATTCATACATTTCAGTGCCCACCTAATGTATATATACAATACGCTGAACACTAATAAAATGAGAGAAAATCACATCATCTAGAACATCAAATAAAAGTCATTCTTAAAATAAACATATACCATATTAATGAAAACATAGTATCGGTATCAATTAATGCAATTTGAATTAAAATTTTAAAATTTAATAACCCATAACTCCGACGGTCACACATACAAAGTTATTTTGTGTACTACAGGAACCGTCGAGGGCAGGGGTGGAAAAATATCGATGGCACTATTGATACTATCGATAGTTAAATTTTTTTGTGACTATCGATGTTTTAAGTCTGCCATCGATTAATACTTGAAAACAATCGATATTTTTTTGTCACTATCGATAGAAAATGATACACCACTAAAATTAAAATATGTAAATATGTTGCTTTTCATAATCAAAAATAATTGAATGACGGGAAAATTTCTTCCGCTGATCTCACTTATTTTTCATACAATTACATATTTTACTTTTGTTATTTATTCAAGTAAAAATAAAATTCTATTTTATTTTGCGTTGTTTTGTTTAATAATATTTTGTTTTGAATTTTTAGTGTAAATAAATATGTACATTGTACGAGAACCATTAAACTTCGATACTATCACAATAGTATCGTCGATATATCGATAGTTTTTCTTACTTGCTATAGTCTTTATTCGATATATCGATAAAGTTTTTTAAACAATCGAAAACTTTCGATAGTGACACTATAGATAGTTTTTCACCTCTAGTCGAGAGTGTAGACCTAAATTTTGAGAAAACTATGATATATCGATGTTCTTGTATCGAGGAGCCCACTTTTTTCTTAATAGTCATTGACCTCAAGTACCCTCTTCTAGTACTTACACATCTAATGTCAATTTGTAGAGCAAGAATTCAAAAAAAATTTTGTAAAACCAAATAATGGAATTTTAATCAACCATATTTTGGTATGATCCAAGTTGGCTGTATTTTTAGCAGCTCTCGAGTTTGGAAAAAAATCTGGCTCATGCGTTCTTCTTATATGTATCTTTTTTGAATCGTCATAACGAGTATACAAAATATAAAAAAATTTTACTTACGTTCAATGGAAGTGCAAAGTATGTATTAAAACATATCAGTAATATAAACATAGCTGTTATAAAGTAATAAATCGCTGATGTTCTGTAGGAGGAGAACAGATATGTACTGCAGATTTGTACAATTGCAGCAAACAGTCCACTGATGTTAGATCCTAGCACAACAGCTCCTGTATATTTAACGGGAAGTCTCGCAACCATTCCATATATCGTATTTTGATATATACCATTAGCCACTGTGATAAAATAATTTTTTAGTAGAAAACTTTTGGATTGGATTCGCTAAGAAAATAAATAATACTGGACATACAACTAATTCGGTTTTTAGCCATTTAACAATATTTCTGGCTCAAAACTTAAAAAAACTTGGTTCATGCAAAACAAATTTTTTTGGTAACAAGGTTGTGAAAAACAAATGGATGCAAAAACGAATAAAGATGTTTGTTTTGTAAATATTTTTGTTTGAGGCTTTTAAATTTATTATATTTGTATATTGTGATTTTCAATAAGGTATTAACAGTTTTACTATGTGCAGTTCTGAACAGACAATAAATTACTCACACGGTTGTTGTTAAATGTAAATTATATTTATACACAATAAATACTTATTTTATTGAATTAATTACACGTTTTTTCAACAACTTTTTTAACCTCAATCTCACATTTTCCCAAATCTTAGAAATATTAATACATGTAAGGCAATATCTGTAGTCATTTGATAATGGTAGTGGTCTTATGATGTCCATATTTACGTATCTAAATCGTTCATTTGGTACATTAAATTGTTTTAGGGCACTTTTATTGTGCTTGGTAATTTTACATCGTTGGCAGGGTACACAGGTTTTGACCATTTTGGAAATTTGACTTTTCATATTCATCCATATAAAACAATCCACTATTAATTTTGTTGTTAAACGCTTACTGGATGAGGCATGTTGTGTATTGAGTTGAATACCAGTCTTCAGAAATTGTATGTGACATATGGACGTATTCGTGCTCCAGAAATAGCGCACCATAACGAAACAGAACCAACTATCGGAACCAGCTTAAGCTGCAAACTGGAGTTCTGTATAGCATCATTAAATTCAGGATCGTAATTTGGTCGGATGCTAACTGCTCAAAATTTATTTGACCAACTTTATGTATACTTTCAATATGCGATAATAAATCCGCTACAATGTTATGCTTACCGGCGATATGTTGTATTTCAGTTGTAAACTCACTGATAAGACTTAGTTGTCTTGCCTGCTTCGGTGTCAACTTTTCCGGTTTCTGTTGAAAAGCATATATCCGTGGTTTATGGTCAGGACACTACGTAATCTCGCCTATCAATCACGTGAGCAAAATATTTAACAGACTGGAATATAGTTAATAATTCTCTATCGTACGTACTTAGCCTTTTTTGCTTTATTTGATCATTCACAACTTAATGGATAGCGGCACCAACCCAAAAATTACTTGCATCGACGTGGATAACTAGTTTCGAGTTTACTGATGCATGGGCTAATAGGGTTTCCTCAGCAAAAAGATCTTTGCACTCTTCAAATGCTGCTAGTGTTTCTTGGTCCCACTCTATAACTGTTTTATCGTTTTTTTTTGTTGCCTTTTGTTAATTTTTGCAATTTGCTTTGTTTATAAGCAGCATGAGGAATAAAACGACGGTAGTAATTTATCAACGCAAGAAATCACCTGAGCTCATGTACAACTATCGGTTTCTTAAAATTTAGTATTGCTTCAACTTTTTCTTTTGTGGGTCTTACCCCCTTTCCTGTAATTGAATGGCTCAAGAAAATAATTTTAGGCTGTCCGAAAACACATTTGGAAATTTTTATTTTTATACCATTCATTCTTAAACGTTCAGGGACTATTTTGAGGTGCTCTATATGTCCTTCTGAGCGTGAAGGCGCAATGCATTTGTCGTTAATGTAGACTGTAACGAATTCTAAATCACGAAAGATTTTATCCATATATCTTTGGAATGTTTGACTTGCATTTCGTAGGCCAAAGGTCATAACATTAAACTCGAATAGGCTGAAAGGAGTTATGATCGCCGTTTTCTCACGATATTCGGGTGCGATGGGGACTTGATTGGAAGCAGGCTCTAAGTCCACTGTGGTGAAAACTGTCTTCCCATTAAACCTATGTGACACATTTTGCATGTGTGGAACTGGGTACCTATAAGGCTTAGAAACTGCGTTTAGACGCCTGTAATTTTCACATGGACGCCACTCACCAGTTATCTTTTTAGGTGTCAAGTGCTGTGGACTGGCCCACTGACAAGGTCGACAAATACATTGTTGTAAGATGTAGTTGAAATTTCTTTTGGCAATGGCAAACTTGTTTGGGTTTAGTCGCCTCGGTTTCGCAAAAAGTGCAGAATCTTCGGTTATAATGTGATGACAAACATTTGTATTTGTATTAATAGCTGTGAGTTGAACTGGCTGAGTTAAACCTTTAAATTTGTCAAGCATATTTTTAACCCAACTTTGAGTAACAGGAGATACCGTGTAAATCTGTTCAATATTGCTAGTACACTGGAAACCATTTGTAGTAAAATTTGTTTTTTATCAATTAATTTTTTCACACACCAACATATTTATGCAAGAAGTGAACACCTATTATGGACTTTGTCACATCGGCAAGTACAAATTCAAAATCCATCTGTGTTCTCAGTACGAGATCGATAGAGTATATTTTAGTACCATAAGTTTTGATGCGAGTGCCATTTATTTGCTGCATATAGATAGCCGAAGTGCGCGCTGTTTTTATTTAAAGGCGGCAAAACAGAAAAGTCGGCTCCGGTTTCGATAAGGTATTGCACTTTGGTTTTTTTTCTGTAATGAACAGACGATGGCTAACTGCGTTTTCTTCTCTGTCCGCCGTCATTGACAGGTAAATAGCTAGTTTTCTGGAGTTAGTTTCTTATACTGACAAGGCTCAATGCACTTCCTGGCCTCGTCAGTATAAAAAACTAACTAACTAATGATAATGATATTTACAGAAGGGAAATCTCACCTTTGATTTATTTCGATGGGACAAACGGGTACGAGCTCTTGAATGTGGAGTTCTTGAACGAATGCCACTTTGTTGGCGTGATATTTTTTGATATACACCATTAGCCACTGTGATAAAATAATTTTTTAGTAGAAAACTTTTAGATTGGATTCGTTAAGAAAATAAATAATACTGGACATACAACTAATTCGGTTTTTAGCCATTAGTAGATATGTAATGGGGACCTGAGACATGTTTTGGGAATTGAAAACCGGGGAAAAAAATAAAAACGATGGCAGCCCTGTTACAAATGGGGGGATTTTGGGGATTTTCATGTTGAGAGTTTCTTGGCTATGAGTGTGTGTGTGTGTGTGTGTCTTTGCTTCTTTCTATATATGTGAATGTATGTACACTTGTGTGCACAGCTTTTGTTGTTATTGTAGAGAAACAATGTGCTTACAGTGCATGGATGTATGTATATGTAGATGTTTGTTGTGTGTATGTATGTGTGTGTGTGTGAGTTTTATTCTTTCTGTGTATGTGAATGTATGGACACTTGTGTGTACAGGTTTTGTTGTTATTATGGAGAAACGTTGTGCTTACAGTGCATGGATGTATGTATATGTGGGATGTGTGTGTGTATGTATGTGTGCGTTTTTGTATTTAGTTGTATGTTTGTCGGTCTCAGATACTGTTGTTGTAGTGATAAAAAAAACGTTATACCCTGTAGGAAAAGTCGATGGTGAAAATGAACTGACTCGCTTTTTACTTTGTCACCAGTACTACTATATAATTATACCCCATCCAATACTTTTCACTATAGACATTTAGCATATGCTCTTCATTTAAAATCTACTAGTAACACTAAAACAATTGAATAGGTAATGACTACGTGGTTCTTATCGGAACGTAGAGACATACCAACCAGACAGTTAGTTACTGGTATATTTCTATAATTTATGTACATACAAAAAGGTACGTATATTGACAAGTTGTTGCAAAATATACCAGAAATACACCACATCTGTTTTCTATCTTTTATTTTTACTGACGAATAGAATAAAATGTGTTATACTATAATGGTCACTAGAATTTTAGTGTTGACACCAAGACACTTGATCCCTGTCTGACTGCAGGGTAGTGACAAAGAATTTGTGGGTATGTAACATCATTATTTTTGTTGTTGTGAGTTGTAGTTGCTATGCATATGTATGGTTATTGAACTCGTATGTATGCACGCATTTTTTTATGGGGAAATAATCTAGTAGCTGCAGATGGTGGCAACCTTGATATCAGTTTAGAATAAAAGTGGAGAGGGAATGTATTTGATAATGTATGTACATATATGTTTTTTGGAGTAATGTACGTGATCGTATGGTGGGGGACGAAGGTGTTGTTATAAAATCTTCGTTTATTTATTTAAGAAATATTGTTTCGTATTTCATGACAGAGGAGTTTGAATTTCATAATATTATAAAATTTCATTATGTATGTATGTTTGTGTATTACGTGATCACTTCTTTGGGTATGTGTGTGTGCTGTTATTTATATGTAGGTATAAATAAATTGTTTTCAATATCGACATTTGATATTATAAAATACTATCATATATCTGAACTTCCCTAATCCTAGTATGTTTTTATACATTAACGAATATTTATTCATATTGAAATTTCTTATTTCAATATGGAAAAATATTAATTTACAGTATTCATTAGTTTTTAGGTATTTCAATACACATTTTCTATTATATTGAAAATTATTGAATTAATGTGAAGCATTCTTATTTTTAAGCTGCATATTTTCCATGAGTATATGGATTGTTTATCTATACATTGTGCTTTGACTAAACGACGCTTCATATATTTTCATGATGTAGATATGTAAATGTGATTGTTAAGATCTAATAAATACTTGAGCATTCCATGCAAATAATATTAGAGTACGTGGTCCAATCTAGATGAAACAGGCTAGTTACATCATGGTCTCATGTAATGCAGTCATGGATCATATCGTTTTCATACAATCATTCAATGCTGCACGATGTGTTCGTGCTTAAACAAATATGATCGTTCTACTTAGGCACTTACAAATTGTAAGCGAGTAGTCTATAACTATCCCATATGGGGATAGTTTTTGGGGTTAGTCCGATGTAATGTAAAGTTGCACCATGTGGTCCAACCCTAGGACATCGCAATGTTAAATCGACCACCTTTTTTTTCATGTATTTGGAGTAGTTTTGGAGTACTCCAACTCCTCTTTGGACTAGTCCTTACATGCATGTATGGACTAGTCGCATTATCTGCAGGGCTAAAAAGAAATTTGATATGTATACATACAAATTAATTTTATGTATGCATGTACATACGTACATACATACAAATAAGAGTTCAACTCAATCTTTGAATTTATTTTTTTTTGTCATGTGATGTCTTTTGTTGTTGTTGTGTATTATCTGAAATTAAAAACGTTGTTTTATCTGCATTTACTTAAAAGTTTGTGAGGATTTTCTGTTTTAAGTAAAACTGAATTCCTGAAGATACATACTCTATAGTAATAGTAACTATAATAGAAATATTTCTTATACTTAATTTACATTTTTTTAAAGTTGATGCAACGTTAGTTAGTCAACGTTTGACATTTTTGGGGGTATACAATTTTTTCTAACTATAGCCTTTTTTCTTCACTCTTTACATTTATTTTTGGAAATCTTGCGTTGCTTTTTCAAAATTTATAAAAATTTTTAAATGAAACTGATCCGGCACTCCAGCTTAGATACTGATAGCTTTTCTTTCTTTTATTTTTTGTTAGTCAACTTACTTTTTATTTTTTATTGATAAACATTTAAAATCAAAAGGCAGTTTTATATTGAAATTATTATTTTCATAATTGTTGAAAACAATCGCTACTTCTTTTGCGATGAAATCATTTGAATTATTTTTGAAGCCTTACGTGTTTATAAAAATTATGTTATTTTCTAAATTGCTTAACTTATAAGACTTTTAGAATTTGTCCTTTGGTGGTTATATATTTTATTATACGATTATGAATAAGAATGCAGTAAGCTGATGTCTTTGCTTACTGTTTCAAATTGAAATTTTATTCAACTGAATAAAAGGATATTTTTTCTTAAACTCTGATGCAGTTAGAAGTACTGGAGATTCTTTCATATAACAGCTTTCTTGGAATTTTAGATACATATAATATAGAATTTGATAACATTTATTTTTAATTTTTATGTTAAGAAGTACGGATATGAGACTGAATTTAAATTTACTTTTAAATTAGTTAAATCATAATGAAAAAAACTTATTTTCTTCTTGAGTAGCGATCAACAGAAAAAGAACTCGTTTTCATTGAATTTAGGTTTACCCTTTCGACGGTTCCTCTAGGATACAAGATGATTTTGTATGACGAAACTTCTGTCTGTCAGCGTTGTGGGTAATTAAATTTTTAAAATTTTAATTCCCAAAATTGTGTTGCTTGATAATATGTTTACATTAATAAGGTACATAGTATATGTTTTTTCTGCTTTGTGTGCCTATCGGACAGAGTGTAAGTATCAGTTGATCAGTCAGTCTCTATTTTTATTTATTTATTCTTCTAATGTGCCACTCCTTTTTTCAGATTTTACTGCTTGAAATAGTGAATGTTGGTTTAATTTTCTGGTGGATATATACATAAAGGTAAATATGTGTATGTATGTAGAAATTAATTTACATACAAAGAAATACATATTTATTAAACAACTATTGTAGCAAATCGATCTCAAATAACTCAGTTACCTCTACCAGCAATTCACCGTCGGTGTTTTCATAAAGTGTTAGAAACATTCCCTTAAGTATTTCTACATGAGGTTTGTCGGTTGACCCCTATCGCATTCATATGTAATGATTTCTCACTTAAAAAAACTTCTCATCACCTTCTAACAGGTTTAAATATTTTGCTTCTATCGATAGTAACGTAATAGTCCGAGATGTAGTAGTGTAACAATTAAAAATCTTTACTATTAGAATTTACCAGTTCACTCTTTTGAATTTTTTTTACAAAGTATATACATATATATTTCTTGCAAAATTGTATGACGTGAGGATATTTGTTTTTTAAAATTATACATGCTTCGGTATGCTTTCATTTTTTTTTCTGTAAATTTATTTAATACTCATACGGATATAGATGTAAAGTAAGATCTGTTTACATTCCATTTTAAAATCTATGCATGCTTCAGCATGATTCTAGTTGAAGCGTATATTCATTCACTAAGTTTGTTTGATACTTATTCATACACATGTACATTCTTAAAGATTAAATATCAAAGTCCGATTTTGGTAGTTTATCTATATTTTCTAAAGATCTGATAGCTAAAGAAATAAATAGAGCGAAAATCTTTTATAATAATCCCATTTTCAAATTGTTAAATTTTGTGTGCTAGCGCTTTCGATGGGAAAATGTACATACAACTTTATAAAAATGATAATATGATGTGTTGCTGAATATTGCACTATGTTATAGTTAATTTTAAACACTGAAGTTTTCGCAATATTTCGTTCAGACCAACATGTTTGAGAATTCCACTACATTTAGTTAATTATATTTCTTTAGAATACAAAGACAAACTAGATTTTTAATTTGTAATTTTATTTTTATTTTTATTAAATTCAACATTTTGTACATCTCTAAATTACTTTATACTATATTAAGCAGCTTTTTCTCATTTGTTGAGTTAACTTTAATCGTAAACATTTTATTGGTGAGATGAATTTTTCTATTTTATGCACTAAGTAAATCTTTATATATACCATTCCTTTTAATGAACAATTAAATCACTGTACTTTTGATGTTTTCATATTAAGTAATGTTTAATCTTCTATTTATGTATGAGTTTTCCAAAGTATTTATTAAAAAATTCTTTAGAATCATCTGTTTGTAAGTTTTTTTGGTACCCGTACCACTTCAAAAATAGTTTCCATTGCCTTGGTTTTTGGAGTGCAACTTTTATTTTCAGCTATACTGACTATATAAACTTTGAGAATGTGTCAATTACAGTCTTCAGAAATCAACAATTTCTATTTTCTGTAGAATACTTATTCATTACACCTAACTCAACTCCATAAAAGATCATATATTCCTGCCATTACAATTTCGAGATTTAATATGGAGTTCGTTTACTAAATTTCTTTTTAAAGGCATTGAGTTGTTTTACAGATTTTTTCGAGAGTGTTGTGATCTACATGTTGCAGTTTCAGCTATTTATACTAATATGTAAATAGTTAATTTTCTAATATATATATATATATATATATATATATATATATATATATATATATATATATATATATATATATATATATATATATATATATATATATATATATATATATATTTAATCGTACAACTATTCAATTTGTTTTTCAAAAAATAATATAATTTTTAGAACGTCTTTTTCAATTTTATAACTGTCTTCTTTCTCCAATTTTATTTCACGTTGTAGTCCATCAATATGCATTTGAATATATTCTTGAATTATATCAATGTCTTAAGCTATATTATTAATTTGTTCTTTAGTTTGTCGATTTGAGTTTCCAGAAAAAATTAACTGATATCATGGTTCTCTGAAGGAGAACGATGATGATTCTGTATGTATACATTAGTAGTAATTAAAATCTTTTTATAGATTTCGAGTTCAAATTGATCATAGTTTTTTGGGATTTTATGAAACATTAGAGAAAATAGTCCTTGTGTTAGTGCCCATATTTGACCACCAACTAGTATTTTAGCTTCATGCATTATTATTTTCAACTTCAGTCTTGATTTTACTTTCTTCTTTCATAAGAATTCTTTTAATATTTTTAGAACTATTTATGAATTCGGAAGAGGTTCGGTTATAGGTTTAAATATATCTCTTATTTGTTCACGTGTATCTATTTTACCAGTTTTTGCACTACGAAGCTTTTTCTTCAACACATTTCTTGTCAACACAAACTGCTTTAAAACTTTCTCATCCATGTTTGATAAGGGCAAATAACAGGTATCAGCTTTCAGATCAGGTTATCAGGTACCTGGTCCGGTTTTCAGATCAGCTTATCAGGACCTGGTCAGTAGTAGGGAACTGGCGGTTCGGTGGCAATTAAAATTGTTAAATTGTTGGTGAAATTGTTAAATTGTTGCTGAAATTGTTAAATTTGGGTAATTAAAATTTGAAAATTGTTAAATTCTTGGAAATTTGGGTTTTTTTGTTTACATAAGGAGTTTTTTGTTTACATTAGGAGTTTTTTGTTTACATTAGGAGTTTTTGTTTACATTAAGTGTATGTCTGTCTGTCGGTCTGTCTGTCTGCCTGCCTGACCGTGAGAAGTTTGTGTGTGGAATATTTTGTGTGAATGTATTAAGGCGGTTCATAGTTTGGCGGTTTTTATGTGTGTATGTGACGACGGGGAAAATCATGAAAATGGTTTTTCCTAATGCTGACGGAAAATCATCTAATGATTTTTCGTAATTCCGAAGGCAAAACATGATAATTTTTCGTAATACCGAAGGCAAAACATGATAATTTTTCCTAATGCCTACTGCAATACATGATAATTTTTCCTAATGCCTACTGCAATACATGATTATTATTTTTTTCAAATGCCGACGGCAAAAAATGAATATAATTATTTCAAATGCCGACGGGAAAATGATTTTTCCTAATGACGACGGAAAACGTGAAAGTTATTTTTTCTAATGCTAATGTAGGTGTTGCTAGACTGTGGGAATTTAAGGCTGACCGTGATTTGAGTGGGTGGCGTTGTTGCCGTAATATGTAACCATAGGAATTTGCGGATGTGTCTGTCTGTCTGTGAGAATTTAGGTGAGGGTTTGATTGGAAGGGGCGGGGTGTAGTTGAGGTAGATCGATTGCGTGTGTATGTGTGCGTGTGTGTGTGTGTGTGTGTGTGTGTGTGTGTATGTGTGTGTGTGTGTATGTTTGTAGGAATTTCAATGTGTGTATTTCTGTAGGAGCTTAGGGCTGATTATGATTTATGAGGGGTGAGGTGTTCTAGTAATATGTAACCGGGGGAATCTGTGTGTTTGTATGTCTGTAGGAGTTTAAGGCTGACCATGATTTGGGTGGGCAGGGTTGTTGACGTAACATGTATCCATGGGGATTTGTGGATGTGTCTGTCTATAGTAGTTTAAGGCTGATCGTGATTTGAGGTAGGTGAGGATGTTGTTGAGGTAAATTGGTTATGTGTATGTATGTATGTATGTATTTTTGTAAGAATTTAAGATGATTGTGATTTATTAGGGGCGAGGTGTTCTTGTAATATGTAGCCGTGAGAATCTATGTGTATAGACGTCTGTAGAAGTTTAAGACTATCTGTAATTTCAGGTAGGTGAGAGTGTTGTGTTGTTGAGATTAATCTTATGTATTGTATATGTATGTATGTATGATCATGGGAATTTGTGTATGTATATCTGAGGGAGAATTTAAGGCTCGTCATGATTTGCAAAAGGTGGGGTGTTGTTGAAATTTTCTTGGATATTTCTTATATGAATTCTGCTATGTGTGTGTGTGTATTTGCGCTAATATTTATATGTAGATAGAAATAAATTGTTTTCAGTATCGACATTTGGTACTATAAAATAATATCATATGTCTGGACTTCCCTAATCTTATTATGTTTTTATACTTACGCTTGTTTTATATTTTCTCATACTTAAATTTGTCTCGCGTTAAAGTCTGCCTATATGAAATTTGTTTATATTACAGATTTTGTTTATTTCAATCTTTGAATACATTTTTTTTTGTCATTGATGTCTTTTGTTCTTCTTGTTGTTGGTGTTGTTGTTGTAAATATTCGTCTGTGTATAGATGCGATATATTCAGTTTTTTTTTTATTTGGAAATTAAAACGTTTTAATTTGTATCTGCGTTTACTTAAAAGTTTGTGAGGATTTTCTGTTTTAAGTAAAACTGAATTCCTAAAGATACATACTCTATAGTAATAGTAACTATAATAGAAATATTTGTTATATTTAATTTAAATTTTTTTAAAGTTGATGCAACGTTAGTAAGTCAACGTTAGAAATTTTTGGGGTACACAATTTTTTCTAACTATAGCCTTTTTTCTTCACTTTCTACATTTATTTTTGAAATCTTGCTTTGCTTTATGAAAATGTATAAACATTTTTAAATGAAACTGATCCAGCACTCCAGCTTATATACTGATAGTTTTTTTTTCTTTGGTAGTCAACTTACTTCTTTTTTTATTTTTATTGATAAACATTTAAAATCAAAAGGGAGCTTTATATTGAAATTCAGTTCTCGTTGAACCTTCATAGTGAAGAGACATTAAAGCGGATTTTTTTACATACATACATACGAAACAAATATAAAAAACAACAAAATCAAAAATCATACAAAAAATATTCGTAATACATATTCACCTTGATAAATAAGCTTATTGGCTTTACTAATATTTTTTACATAGCAAGAAATAGCAAAAACAAAAAAAAAAACGTAAACACAAACAAAATTCCCTTGAGGAATAATACTCTGTATGAGTACCTCAAAGAAAAAAAATTTTGAAGTGAGTTCTAACGGCAGAAATGCTTATTTTACTGTGAGTTCTGAAACTCTTAATGAAAAAAATATAAATAATAAATCTGATGAAAATCTTTTTTTAACGGCAAAGCCAATTTTTCGTCAGCGATCAACTTCGCTTTGTCCAATGCCAACTAGTGAATCGTTAACATTACCATTGCCTAGTACTTCTTCATTAAAGTCTGCGATATCATCCGCATCGGGCTCGCCTTCATCACTAAACCAAGTTATCACTACAGATAACAGTAGCTCAAAACCCAAGGTACAAGTGGGAATGGACAGATATATAACAGTGGTAAAGCGTGGGCGAAGCCCAAATTCTTCAAAAATTTCATCTGCTCCAAAGATGTCTAGGGATAACAGCGCATCATCTACCAATCGTCAAAATCGTTTTTCATTATTGCAAGACACCGACGACAAGCCCTCTACATCATCGCAAAAGTCTTTTAAGCCACCACCTATTTATCTGAGAGAAAAAAATTCTAACGCACTTATAAAAAAACTACTGTCGACCATTGGTGAAAATACTTTTCACATCATTCCAATTAAACGAGGTAATATTGATGAAACTAAAATCCAAATATATAATGAAAAAGATTTCCGAAAAATTGTTAGTGAATTCGAAAAAAATAAAACAAATTTTTACACATACCAACTTAAGAGTGCTAAAGGCCTACAGATAGTATTAAAGGGCATAGATTCATATGTTGAGCCCGAAGAAGTAAAATGTGCACTTGTCGACCAAGGATTCAAGGTAAAAAATGTTACCAACATATTTAATAGAGAAAAAGTCCCCCAACCCCTATTTCGGGTTGAACTGGAGCCGAATGACATAAAATTGAAAAAAAAAATTAAGCCCATCCAGTTTATAACGTAAAGTATCTCTTACATCGAAAAATCACAGTTGAAGAGCCACGTAAGCGTTCAGGTCCCGTACAGTGCCATAATTGCCAAGAATATGGCCATACAAAAACTTACTGCAAGTTACCTACAGTGTGTGTTATCTGCGGTGAATTGCATGGTACTGCTAGCTGCACTAAGCCAAAAGATCAAGCAGAAAAAAAATGTAGTAATTGTGGAGGTAATCACACAGCTAACTATAGAGGGTGCCCTGTATTTTCTTTCGTTAAACAGGCTATGGGTCAAAAACCCAAGTTAACTCCAGCTCTACAAGTAAACGCGAACTCCGACACTTTTGCTCAAATCAGCCAACCAGTTACTTCACGTGTATCGTATGCTGATGCTGCTAAGACTAGTTCAATTCCCACGCAAAATGTTCCACCGCCAAATAATTCAACGAATTCAAACTCAAGCTTTAACTTTAGTCGCCTTGAAGCTACTATTGAGAATCTGGTGCTAACTATTAACAACTTTACTACAAATATGACAAGTATGATGCAAGAAATGCTGCGAATGCAGAATACACTGCTTCAAGCATTAGTTAATAAACCATGAACACGTTAAAAATATGTTTCTGGAACGCAAACGGCATTCGCCAACATAAAAATGAACTTGAGCACTTCCTCATGGAAAAAAATATTGATATAATGTTGGTTTCTGAGACTCATTTGACCTCAAGAAGCTTATTTAAAATAAATGGTTACACTTTATATGACACAAAGGACCCGAGAGAGAGAGCATGTGGTGGATCAGCAATTCTGATTAAGTCAAGACTCAAGCACTATGTCCTTGACAACGTTAGTGAAGAATATTTGCAAGCAACGAATATTTTCGTAGAAAATTTTTGTGCGAATTTCGTGATATCATCAATTTACTCACCTTCCAGATTTTCAGTTACCGAAGATCAGTATGAGAAGTTCTACAAATCGCTTGGATCTTGTTTCGTGGCAGCTGGTGACTACAATGCAAAACATACGTACTGGGGATCGCGTCTTGTTACACCTAGAGGTCGAGCCTTGTTCAATACAATTTCAAAAATGGGCTTAGATGTCATTTCGAGTGGGGAGCCTACTTACTGGCCTACTGACGTAAGAAAAATTCCAGATGTTATAGATTTTGCCGTCACTAAAAATATTCATAGGGACTTAATTCATGTAGAGGCCTCTCTAGATCTGTCCTCCGATCACTCTCCAACAATAGTTACAATTTTCAACCCACTAAGGAGTGATTTAACTAACTTATATGTTAAGATGATTAATGGAATCAACTGGCTGGTATTCAAAAAATATCTTAGTAGTCACTGCGTAGAAAACATTCAGCTTAGATCATGCGATGATATTGAATTTAACATTGCCAATCTTAACGAAAATATTAAACAGGCTGCTGAACACGCCACTACCTCCTATCCGCAGACCGGCTTTAACAGAATCTATTCTACGGAAATTGAACGTCTTGTATGTGAAAAAAGGAGAGCTAGAAGAGAATGGCAACAACACAGATCACCCCTAAATAAAATCAGACTTAAAAAATGTACTAAACGACTCAAAGAGCTGCTATCGTCGGAAAAAACTGCACTACTGGAAAAGTATTTAGAAGGTCTTGAAGAAGAAGGTCTAATTACTCTTTATGGCGCGCTACTAGAAATCTTAAACGACCCGTTGATCTTAAATCACCATTGCGTACTGCGACCGGAGGCTGGGCAAGAAGTGATAGTGAGAAAGGTAACTTATTTTCTGAGCATTTAAAATCTGTATTCACTCCTAATTCATGTACGGGTGCTGCTGATTTACCGAGTGTAGTTTCTCTACCCCCTCGCCCCTTAAGGTTTAAAATGCGTGAAGTACAAAAAATGATTGCTGAACTCAACCCGAAGAAAGCTCCAGGTATTGATGGCATTAGTAACAAAATGCTCATGAACTTGCCTCATATTGCAATAAGAATCCTGCTATTTACTTTTAATGCTATTTTAAGAATGCAGTATTTTCCACATAATTGGAAACTGGCCAAGATCAAAATGATTCCAAAGGCGGGCAAAGATCTTACCAAGACTGAGTCATATAGGCCTATAAGCTTACTATCTACAATCTCAAAGCTTTTCGAAAAGCTGCTCATGACTAAATTGTCCAAAATTTTAACTGATAATGGGTGCATCCCAGACCATCAATTTGGCTTTAGAAGTCAGCACAGCACGATTGAACAAACGCATAGACTGGTCCAAGTTGTAAGAAGAACATTTGAAGAAAAAAAGTATTGTTCTGCTCTCTTTATTGATGTTTCTCAGGCGTTTGATAAAGTATGGCACGAAGGCCTAGTTTTAAAATTGAAGACATATCTGCCAATAAACATTCAAAAGCTTTTGGAAAGTTATATTATTGATAGGAAGTTCACTGTTGTGGAAGGAGAGTTCACGAGTGTGCCCGAAACTATATCTTCTGGTGTGCCCCAGGGTAGTATTCTGGGTCCTGTCTTGTATTTAATATATACTTGTGATATGCCTGTGAGCAATAATATCCATATTTCTACTTTTGCCGATGATACAGCCTGTATGAGTGTGCACGAAAACCCTTATGAGGCATCCCGCAATCTCCAGGAACATATCACCCAGCTGGAAATATGGCTGAACTTATGGAGAATTAAAGTCAATGAACAAAAGTGTGTCCATATAACGTTCACCCTAAGAAGAGATACTTGCTCCCCCATTCGAATCAACAATCAAAATATTCCTCAACATTCCCAAGTGAAATACCTTGGTATACACCTTGATCGAAGACTTACATGGAAACTTCATATTGACTCTAAGTTAACTCAGATGAAACTTAAGTTAACTCAAATATATTGGTTGATTGGCAGAAACTCAACACTCAGCCTAGACTGCAAACTTTTATTATACAAGTCGCTTTTGAAGCCAATATCGCGCTACGGAATTCAGTTATGGGGCACTGCTTCAGCTTCCAATGTCGAGAGAATCCAACGAAGGCAAAACAAAATTTTACGGCTAATAACATCGGCTCCATGGTACATCCAAAATTCTATTATACATCGTGATTTAAATATGCCACTAGTGACTGAAGAAATTGAAAAATACGCAGGCAAATATTTAACAAAACTCGAATCACATCCTAATCCGCTTGCTCGTAATATTTTGAACTTTACTGGACACGTCCGCTTAAAAAAGAGGGACACACGGGCTCTTATACCTAACACTCCAGATGGGACTACTTGAAAATACTTTCCCCCCCCCCCTTTTTTTTTTGATTATCACTACTAATGTATTATTTATAACTATCACTAAGTTTATGTCCGACACTGGTCGGGCCTAATAATTTTTTTTATAGATTTAAGATTTGAATACTTATTGTTAGTTCATATATGAAGATACAATAAATAAATACATGCATTAAAAAAAAAAAAAAAAAAAAAAAATATTGAAATTATTATTTTCATAATTGTTGAAAACAATCACTAGTTTTTTTTTTTGTGTGATGAAATCATTTGAAGTTGAAGCTGATATCTTTGCTTACTGTTTTAAATTAAAATTTTATTCAATAGAATAAAAGGAGCTTTTTTCTTAAATTCTGATGCAGTTAAGATCGGATATGAGACTGAATTTAAATGTACTTTTAAATTAGTCACAATGAACAAACTTATTTTCTTGTTGAAAAGCGATCATCAGAAAACGAAGTGGTTTTCAGAGACTTTAGGTATACCCTTTCGACGGTTCCTCTAGGATACAAGATGACTTTGTTTGACGAAATTTCTGTTGCTTTATACTGATAATATGTTTACATTAATAAGGTACATATGTATATGTTTATTTTATGAAGGGCTATTACCTATGGCTTTCATTTGACGTTCTATATGATTTTTTTTCTCATTTTATTAAAGTTCAGCGTGTTGTGTATATATTTCTGAAATGTTTAAGTGTGCTTTGTGTGTCCATCGGACAGAGTGTACGTTTTAGTTGGTCAGTCAGTCTATATATTTATTTTTTTCTTCTTCTAATGTACCACACCTTTTTTCACATTTTACTACTTGAAATAGAGAATTTTTGTCTAATTTTTTCTGGGTATCTACATACATTAGTTAAATATGTGTATGAATTTTTAAGAAAAAATTTTAAATAAAATATTGGAAAAAGAATTAACTATGTGAATGGTTTTTATTTCTTTATTAGCTTTACTTCGCTAGATCAAAAAAATTTTTGTTTTTGCATATTTGCAAATTCTTGTTTTCATGTCGCTTAACCCTAGACACATAACCTTCGTCGAAACGACGAACACCGGACAAAAAAATTGCTATTTCTTTTTAACACGTGCACCGATCGCCGCTAAATTTCTTGCCAACTTAGTTTTCGCTGAGCTTTTGCAGGAGACAACCAAACTCGGCGCGTGAGCACGTAATTATTGAGATATGATAAACTTGTTCGTCGCTTCGACGAGTGTTGGCGAGCATAAAGTTGATTTCTGCACACAATGCGCTTCAAAAAATTTATTTTATATATTTTTTTAAATGACAACAGTGTTATAGTTAAGTTTTGCCAAAGAGAAAAAGGCTTTTTTGTTTTGTTTGTTTAAATAAATTTTATAACAATGTGATCTCAAAAAAAAAATGCTTTTTGGAAAAATGGATTATAATAAATATCCTTGTAACAGAATAGAAATATATAGTTGTATTTACTAACAAAGTACTTGCTAAAGGTATGTATGTGTTGCAAGTACAAAAATATATATGTTTAGAACCGATATTATACGCCCCAAAACGTGCTCGTCGAAACGACGAATGGTTAGGTTTAGAGGGATACGTTCGAGGGTTATGTGTGCAGGGTTAAACATGTACAGTCTTGTTTTCATGACGCTTAAACATGCACAGTATTGTTTCCATATCGTTTAAGCATGCACAGTCTTGTTTTCATGTCGCTTAAACATGTACAGTCTTGTTTTCTTTGAAAAGTTATGCACATGACAAATTGAATTTCACAATGTTATGAAATTCCATTATATTTCATTAGATTTTTTCATAAAGAGAAACAATTTAGACAATCGGATAAGTCCTTATATTTTTCACTACATACAAGTTTCTGTTATTTTATATTCGAATAGATGAATCCTAAATTTCCTTTAAAAAATAACACACAACAGGGAATAATTTAATTTAATTTTATTTATATTAATAATACATTTTAATTTTATTTTATTTATTTTTATTATAATGATGGAAACATTTCATAGTATCTAATTATTAAATTTTCTAATATACTTTCGCGCAAAAAATATATTGTACATCTGCAAGTATCAGGTCCTTCCTCACACTCAGGATCATACCAAGGACAGCTTTTTAAGTGTCCTTCTGTATTGTCTTCATCTTCCATGATACCATATTCTTCGTTCTCATCTAGCATATTTTGAAAAAATTTGATCATCTCCCAATGATCAAAAAGCCTGAAGCTTTCAAAATCTCTTATAAATTGGTTTAGAGTACGTCTAATTTGGCTCATTATATTTGCCGATAAATTAATGAATGATGATTGCGTGAAGGTTTCTTTAAGACTAATTTGATCTTTAAATTTTTAAAGTACTATCTTTTGATATTTAAAATATCTATACCATTATCTATATTCCATACTTCTTTTTTAGCACTCTATCTCGCTCTATCCCTTTTCTCTCTATAACTATCTCTTTCTGTCTATCACTATCCCCCACTTATGCACTATTTCACCATATTTTCGATTAGCCTTCTTGAAGTCGTCATCGCTACTTTTAAGATCATTTTCAGTTAAACATTCAAAGTGCGGAGAAGTAAATAAAAAAAAATAAATAAATAAAACAAAAATGGAGTCTACAACAAATCTAACATCAAAATTTAATTCACTAAAAAATAAAACCTTAATCCACATAAAGGAGCTTGAGACAGCAACTAAATACACCATTCGAAAAGTGTCAAGAGTAACAACAAAATATGGGCCAACACTAAAAGTTGAAATGGAAAACCACATAATGTTCCTCCCAAAGCGATATAATGCTTTAACCGATGCTGAAATTAAAGAACTCTCGAGCGGATCATATTGCTTAAGTAGAGAAGGTGAACAAAGCTTAATTGTTGAAAGCGAGCTGAGTGAATTTCTAATTCAAAATTCCCAATTTCCAATTTGGCAATAATATATAATAATTTTGTATTTTAAATTATAAATAAAAATACATGAAAGAGTTTTGTAAAATATAAATGTTTGTGCTTTTTTATTTAATATTTTCAGTTATTTCATAAAGAAATTGAAGACATAAATGACCACAGGTAAATGTATTGAAATTCTGATGTTGATTATAGTTGTATTTTATATTTGTACCAAGATATTTGAGTACTTCCGAAGGAGGTTGTAAGTTTCCAAAGCTGTCGAAATATTCTTTTTCATTGTTGTTTTTATAATATGCTACCCAATGTGTACCAGGTCTTGTTGATACGTCTAAATTGATTATTCCACATTCTATTTTCTTTGTTCGTTTTGGTAGAGTATTCAACATGAAAACTCCTCTAAAATATGGAATATTTATAGAGAAACGGTTTAGGTCCTCATCAGATAGTGGTCTGTTGGGTAGCATCTCTAATAGTTTTTTGATTCCTCTTTGAAAACTAAACCATAACCCTTTTTATATGGTTTTAAGTAAAGTCCCTTTCCAACTGCAATAGATTCCATCGCTTTATTATGTCTAGTTGCTTCATCAAGTTGATTTTTTGCATTCTTTGTTGCATTTACAGCTTTAGCTATAGCAGCACCTCCAGTTGTTAGACTACCAATTGCAGCCAGAGCAGTTAAAATCGGTATTAGAGGCAAAAACCCACCACTTTTTGGGACACGTATTACACGTGGTACTATAATTTGAGATTTTCTTCCTTTTAATGATTTGTTGGTAGTTTTTCGGGCAATTTTAATTGCTGAGTTAATATCTAATGGTTTTTCCTTCTTTAGTATTTTTGTTGCAGCTGTAATTGATGTTCTAAATAGTTTTTTATCATTTATCTTGTTCTTTTTAACATTTTTCTTTTTCTCCACACCCATACCAAATTTTGTTTTGGCTTTCATTGCGTTAGTAACCATATAGGCAAATGATTTTTCAGCAATACTACTATCTTTTGATAAAACTCGATCCCAAGCTGAATTTTCAAGTATTTTATCAGCTTTATGTCTAATGCTTAAATCCTTATTTTTTGAATAAGCTATATCATGATCTTTACAAGCAGAGTCCAATAAATTAATTCCTTTGTCACCTCAATTTAAACGTTTTTGTAGTTTTGTTTCAGGTCCACAATACTAATATCCGGGAAGATAAAGTTCACCAGTTAGAGAGTTTATTTTTTTTATCTACTATACCTCCTCCAACGAAGGTGTTTTTATGACTAAACGTTTTCTGATATTGTATAACTATATCATCTAATTTTGTCGATAATAACAGGTAACATTTATAAAATCTATTTAGTTCGTAATATTGTTCCTTCTACTATTTTTTTTTTTTTTTGGTTTACTTGCCTCTATCTTGACTGATGGTTTCTCAGTCTTTAAACTTGTATATTCTCAACTTCTGTCTTGATGTTACTTTCTTCTTTCATGCGAATTCTTGTTTTTTCTTTTCATATCGCTTAAACATGCACAGTCTTGTTATCTTTGAAAGGTTCTGCACAAAACAAATCGAATTTCACAATATTATGAAATTCCATTATATTTCATTAGGTATTTTCTTATCGACACCAACTGCTTTAACACCATCTCATTTACGTTTGCTAACAGAAAATAGTACAATAGGTGTCAGCTATTAGATCAGCTTATCAGCTATTAGATCAGCTTATTAGCACCTGGTCTGTTTTTCAGATCAGCTTTTCAGGAGCTGGTCTGGTTTGCAGATCAGCTTATCAGGACCTGGTCTGGTTATCAGATCAGCTTATCAGGACCTGGTCTGGTTATCAGATCAGCTTATCAGAACCTGGTCTGGTTTTCAGATCAGCTTATCAGGACCTGGTCTGGTTATCAGATCAGCTTATCAGAACCTGGTCTGGTTTTCAGATCAGCTTATCAGGACCTGGTCTGGTTTTCAGATCAGCTTTTCAGGACCTGGTCTGGTTTTCAGATCAGCTTTTCAGGACCTGGTCTGGTTTTCAGATCAGCTTATCAGGACCTGGTCTGGTTTTCAGATCAGCTTTTCAGGACCTATTCTGGTTCTCAGATCAGGCTATCAGGACCTGGTCTGGTTTTCAGATCAGCTTATCAGGAGCTGGTCTGATTTTCAGGTCAGCTTATTAGGAGCTGATCTGATTTTCAAGTCAGCTTATTAGGAGCTGGTCTGGTTTTCAGGTCAGATGAAATAACTAAAGTCTATCTTTTATTAGCAGTATTTTTTTTTCTATAACGAAAATCGTTTAATTCAATATATTTGCTTATAATCAAAAATCCATATTTATCCTTCCAACACTCTACAAATTTTTTAAAACTTGTCAAAATTCATATTACTGTCAACATGAACCTTGTAAACATGCTTCATATTTTTCTCATCTTGCTTAAACATTATAATTACATTTGCATTGTCTCTTATTAAATGCTTATAGCCATATTCATAAAAATTTTAAACAGCATTTCAAATGTTGTTTGAGCAAAATTCGTTAAAATTGTATTCATAATAGAATATTAGCTTAAAAACGTTTTTTAACTTGCGTAAATCAACAAATCTTATAAATTAAATGCACCCATACTTAAAATAATTTTGAGCTGACGTCGTTCTAGTTATGCTTCTTATTTATTTATATTTTTAACTTTGTCTGTATGTATGTATGTATGTATGCATGTATTAAGAATTATGCTTATGTTTGGCACAAGTAGAATGAGTTATCATTCTTCTGTCGCCCCATACAAAAATATACACGTACACGTACATATGTATGTATATTATTCTGCTTTCCACATGCAACATCAGCAAATATCATAATTGAAATGTTTTAACCTTCATTACCAGAAAAAAAATAAATGTATAATAACCCATTCTTTTAATTATGAAATTATGTAATTTCTTTAAGTATTCATATTTGTAGTAGTATATAGATAATTTTAGTATAAATATATGTTTTTAAACCTCAGATAGTAGTAGGGAACTGGCGGTTCGGTGGCAATTAAACTTGTTGAATTGTTGCTGAAATTGTTAAATTTGGGTAATTAAAATTTGAAAATTTTAAAATTCTTGAAATTTGATACCTACGAGGGTGGTTCAATAAGTCCTTTAAATATTTTTCGAGGGTGGTTCAATAAGTCACTCTTATTTTTTTAACATAAGGAGTTTTTGTTTACATTAAGTATATGTCTGTCTGTCTGCATGACCATGGAAATTTGAGTCTGTCAGTGATTTGGGTTGTTTAATAATTTCTGGGTGTCCTTTTTTGGAGTTATGGGTAATGAAACTTTAAAATTTTAATCTACACCGAAATGTCCAGTTCACAACTACTACTATATGTATATGTATATGTATATGTATATGTATATGTATATGTATATGTATATGTATATGTATATGTATATGTATATGTATATGTATATGTATATGTATATGTATATGTATATGCATATGTATATGTATATGTATATGTATATGTATATGTATATGTATATGCATATGTATATGTATATGTATATGTATATGTATATGTATATGTATATGTATATGTATATGTATATGTATATGTATATGTATATGTATATGTATATGTATATGTATATGTATATGTATATGTATATGTATATGTATATGTATATGTATATGTATATGTATATGTATATGTATATGTATATGTATATGTATATGTATATGTATATGTATATGTATATGTATATGTATATGTATATGTATATGTATATGTATATGTATATGTATATGTATATGTATATGTATATGTATATGTATATGTATATGTATATGTATATGTATATGTATATGTATATGTATATGTATATGTATATGTATATGTATATGTATATGTATATGTATATGTATATGTATATGTATATGTATATGTATATGTATATGTATATGTATATGTATATGTATATGTATATGTATATGTATATGTATATGTATATGTATATGTATATGTATATGTATATGTATATGTATATGTATATGTATATGTATATGTATATGTATATGTATATGTATATGTATATGTATATGTATATGTATATGTATATGTATATGTATATGTATATGTATATGTATATGTATATGTATATGTATATGTATATGTATATGTATATGTATATGTATATGTATATGTATATGTATATGTATATGTATATGTATATGTATATGTATATGTATATGTATATGTATATGTATATGTATATGTATATGTATATGTATATGTATATGTATATGTATATGTATATGTATATGTATATGTATATGTATATGTATATGTATATGTATATGTATATGTATATGTATATGTATATGTATATGTATATGTATATGTATATGTATATGTATATGTATATGTATATGTATATGTATATGTATATGTATATGTATATGTATATGTATATGTATATGTATATGTATATGTATATGTATATGTATATGTATATGTATATGTATATGTATATGTATATGTATATGTATATGTATATGTATATGTATATGTATATGTATATGTATATGTATATGTATATGTATATGTATATGTATATGTATATGTATATGTATATGTATATGTATATGTATATGTATATGTATATGTATATGTATATGTATATGTATATGTATATGTATATGTATATGTATATGTATATGTATATGTATATGTATATGTATATGTATATGTATATGTATATGTATATGTATATGTATATGTATATGTATATGTATATGTATATGTATATGTATATGTATATGTATATGTATATGTATATGTATATGTATATGTATATGTATATGTATATGTATATGTATATGTATATGTATATGTATATGTATATGTATATGTATATGTATATGTATATGTATATGTATATGTATATGTATATGTATATGTATATGTATATGTATATGTATATGTATATGTATATGTATATGTATATGTATATGTATATGTATATGTATATGTATATGTATATGTATATGTATATGTATATGTATATGTATATGTATATGTATATGTATATGTATATGTATATGTATATGTATATGTATATGTATATGTATATGTATATGTATATGTATATGTATATGTATATGTATATGTATATGTATATGTATATGTATATGTATATGTATATGTATATGTATATGTATATGTATATGTATATGTATATGTATATGTATATGTATATGTATATGTATATGTATATGTATATGTATATGTATATGTATATGTATATGTATATGTATATGTATATGTATATGTATATGTATATGTATATGTATATGTATATGTATATGTATATGTATATGTATATGTATATGTATATGTATATGTATATGTATATGTATATGTATATGTATATGTATATGTATATGTATATGTATATGTATATGTATATGTATATGTATATGTATATGTATATGTATATGTATATGTATATGTATATGTATATGTATATGTATATGTATATGTATATGTATATGTATATGTATATGTATATGTATATGTATATGTATATGTATATGTATATGTATATGTATATGTATATGTATATGTATATGTATATGTATATGTATATGTATATGTATATGTATATGTATATGTATATGTATATGTATATGTATATGTATATGTATATGTATATGTATATGTATATGTATATGTATATGTATATGTATATGTATATGTATATGTATATGTATATGTATATGTATATGTATATGTATATGTATATGTATATGTATATGTATATGTATATGTATATGTATATGTATATGTATATGTATATGTATATGTATATGTATATGTATATGTATATGTATATGTATATGTATATGTATATGTATATGTATATGTATATGTATATGTATATGTATATGTATATGTATATGTATATGTATATGTATATGTATATGTATATGTATATGTATATGTATATGTATATGTATATGTATATGTATATGTATATGTATATGTATATGTATATGTATATGTATATGTATATGTATATGTATATGTATATGTATATGTATATGTATATGTATATGTATATGTATATGTATATGTATATGTATATGTATATGTATATGTATATGTATATGTATATGTATATGTATATGTATATGTATATGTATATGTATATGTATATGTATATGTATATGTATATGTATATGTATATGTATATGTATATGTATATGTATATGTATATGTATATGTATATGTATATGTATATGTATATGTATATGTATATGTATATGTATATGTATATGTATATGTATATGTATATGTATATGTATATGTATATGTATATGTATATGTATATGTATATGTATATGTATATGTATATGTATATGTATATGTATATGTATATGTATATGTATATGTATATGTATATGTATATGTATATGTATATGTATATGTATATGTATATGTATATGTATATGTATATGTATATGTATATGTATATGTATATGTATATGTATATGTATATGTATATGTATATGTATATGTATATGTATATGTATATGTATATGTATATGTATATGTATATGTATATGTATATGTATATGTATATGTATATGTATATGTATATGTATATGTATATGTATATGTATATGTATATGTATATGTATATGTATATGTATATGTATATGTATATGTATATGTATATGTATATGTATATGTATATGTATATGTATATGTATATGTATATGTATATGTATATGTATATGTATATGTATATGTATATGTATATGTATATGTATATGTATATGTATATGTATATGTATATGTATATGTATATGTATATGTATATGTATATGTATATGTATATGTATATGTATATGTATATGTATATGTATATGTATATGTATATGTATATGTATATGTATATGTATATGTATATGTATATGTATATGTATATGTATATGTATATGTATATGTATATGTATATGTATATGTATATGTATATGTATATGTATATGTATATGTATATGTATATGTATATGTATATGTATATGTATATGTATATGTATATGTATATGTATATGTATATGTATATGTATATGTATATGTATATGTATATGTATATGTATATGTATATGTATATGTATATGTATATGTATATGTATATGTATATGTATATGTATATGTATATGTATATGTATATGTATATGTATATGTATATGTATATGTATATGTATATGTATATGTATATGTATATGTATATGTATATGTATATGTATATGTATATGTATATGTATATGTATATGTATATGTATATGTATATGTATATGTATATGTATATGTATATGTATATGTATATGTATATGTATATGTATATGTATATGTATATGTATATGTATATGTATATGTATATGTATATGTATATGTATATGTATATGTATATGTATATGTATATGTATATGTATATGTATATGTATATGTATATGTATATGTATATGTATATGTATATGTATATGTATATGTATATGTATATGTATATGTATATGTATATGTATATGTATATGTATATGTATATGTATATGTATATGTATATGTATATGTATATGTATATGTATATGTATATGTATATGTATATGTATATGTATATGTATATGTATATGTATATGTATATGTATATGTATATGTATATGTATATGTATATGTATATGTATATGTATATGTATATGTATATGTATATGTATATGTATATGTATATGTATATGTATATGTATATGTATATGTATATGTATATGTATATGTATATGTATATGTATATGTATATGTATATGTATATGTATATGTATATGTATATGTATATGTATATGTATATGTATATGTATATGTATATGTATATGTATATGTATATGTATATGTATATGTATATGTATATGTATATGTATATGTATATGTATATGTATATGTATATGTATATGTATATGTATATGTATATGTATATGTATATGTATATGTATATGTATATGTATATGTATATGTATATGTATATGTATATGTATATGTATATGTATATGTATATGTATATGTATATGTATATGTATATGTATATGTATATGTATATGTATATGTATATGTATATGTATATGTATATGTATATGTATATGTATATGTATATGTATATGTATATGTATATGTATATGTATATGTATATGTATATGTATATGTATATGTATATGTATATGTATATGTATATGTATATGTATATGTATATGTATATGTATATGTATATGTATATGTATATGTATATGTATATGTATATGTATATGTATATGTATATGTATATGTATATGTATATGTATATGTATATGTATATGTATATGTATATGTATATGTATATGTATATGTATATGTATATGTATATGTATATGTATATGTATATGTATATGTATATGTATATGTATATGTATATGTATATGTATATGTATATGTATATGTATATGTATATGTATATGTATATGTATATGTATATGTATATGTATATGTATATGTATATGTATATGTATATGTATATGTATATGTATATGTATATGTATATGTATATGTATATGTATATGTATATGTATATGTATATGTATATGTATATGTATATGTATATGTATATGTATATGTATATGTATATGTATATGTATATGTATATGTATATGTATATGTATATGTATATGTATATGTATATGTATATGTATATGTATATGTATATGTATATGTATATGTATATGTATATG
>OX465276.1:114298046-114366046 GCA_949987645.1 Tachina grossa | reverse complement strand
TATATCTGAAGTGTATTTGTGAAATTTTTTAGAAAACTTTTAAAAATGTGACTTAGTAAAACACTCTTATTTTTTGAGTTCTATGAGCAAAATGACCACTGTGGCCAAACCTTTTTTCTCAGCAAATCAACCCTAGTGAAAAATGAAGACAACAAATTATGCTAAAAAACTGCATTTACAGTATATCTGAATTGTACTTGTGAAATTTTTTAGAAAACTTTTAAAAATATGACTTAGTAAAACACTCTTATTTTTCGAGTTCTATGAGGGAAATGACCACTGTGGCCAAACCCTTTTTTCCCAGCAAATCAAACCTAAAGGGAATAAAGACAACAAATCATACTAAAAAACTGCATTTACAGTATATCTGAATTGTATTTGTGAAATTTTTTAGAAAACTTTAAAAATATGACTTAGTAAAACACTCTTATTTTTCGAGTTCTATGAGGGAAATGACCACTGTGGCCAAACCTTGCTTTCTCAGCGACTCAAGCCTAGTGAAAAATGAAGACAACAAATCATACTAAAAAACTGCATTTACAGTATATCTAAATTGTATTTGTGAAATTTTTTAGAAAACTTTTAAAAATATGACTTAGTAAAATACTCTTATTTTTCGAGTTCTATGAGGAAATGACCACTGTGGCCAAACCTTTCTTTCTCAGCGAATCAAACCTAGTGGCAAATGAAGACAACATTTCATACTAAAAACTGCATTTACAATATATCTGAAGTGTATTTGTGAAATTTTTAGAAAACTTTTAAAAATATGACATAGTAAAACACTCTTATTTTTTGAGTTCTATGAGGAAAATGACCACTGTGGCTAAACCCTGCTTTCACATCAAATCAAACCTAGTGAAAAATAAAGACAACAAATTATACTATAAAACTGCTTTTACAGTATATCTGAATTGTACTTGTGAAATTTTTTAGAAAACTTTTAAAAATATGACTTAGTAAAACACTCTTATTTTTCGAGTTCTATGAGGGAAATGACCACTGTGGCCAAATCCTTTTTTCTCAGCAAATCAAACCTAGTGGGAAATGAAAACAACAAACCATACTAAAAAAGTGCATTTACAATATATCTGAATTGTATTTGTGACATTTTTGAGAAAACTTTTAAAAATATGACTTAGTAAAACACTCTTAATTTTCGAGTTCTATGAGGCAAATGACCACTGTGGCCAAACCCTGCTTTACCAGCAAATGAAACCTAGTGGAAAGTGAAGACAACAAGTTATGCTATAAAACTGCATTTACAGTATATCTAAATTGTATTTGTGAAATTTTTTAGAAAACTTTTAAAAATATGACTTAGTAAAACACTCTTATTTTTCGAGTTCTATGAGGGAAATGACCACTGTGGCCAAACCTTATTTCTCAGCAAATCAAACCTAGTGAAAAATGAAGACAACAAATTATGCTAAAAAACTGCATTTACAGTATATCTGAATTGTATTTGTGAAATTTTTTAGAAAACTTTTAAAAGTATGACTTAGTAAAACACTCTTATTTTTCGAGTTCTATGAGGGAAATGACCACTGTGGCCAAACCTTTCTTTCTCAGAAACTCAAACCTAGTGGGAAATGAAGACAACAAATCATACTAAAAAACTGCATTTACAGTATATCTGAATTGTATTTGTGAAAAATTTTTGGAAAACTTTTAAAAATATGACTTAGTAAAACACTCTTAATTTTTGAGTTTTATGAGGGAAATGACCACTGTGGCCAAACCTTTTTTCTCAGCAAATCAAACCTAGTGAAAAATGAAGACAACAAATCATGCTAAAAAACTACATTTACAGTATATCTGAATTGTATTTGTGAAATTTTTTAGAAAACTTTTAAAAGTATGACTTAGTAAAACACTCTTATTTTTCGAGTTCTATGAGGGAAATGACCACTGTGGCCAAACCTTTCTTTCTCAGCGACTCAAACCTAGTGGGAAATGAAGACAACAAATCATACTAAAAAACTGCATTTACAGTATATCTGAATTGTATTTGTGAAAAATTTTTGGAAAACTTTTAAAAATATGACTTAGTAAAACACTCTTAATTTTTGAGTTTTATGAGGGAAATGACCACTGTGGCCAAACCTTTCTTTCTCAGCGACTCAAACCTAGTGGGAAATGAAGACAACAAATCATGCTAAAAAACTGCATTTACAGTATATCTGAATTGTATTTGTGAAAAATTTTTGGAAAACTTTTAAAAATATGACTTAGTAAAACACTCTTATTTTTTGAGTTTTATGAGGGAAATGACCACTGTGGCCAAACCTTTCTTTCTCAGCGACTCAAACCTAGTGGGAAATGAAGACAACAAATCATGCTAAAAAACTGCATTTACAGTATATCTGAAGTGTATTTGTGAAATTTTTTAGAAAACTTTTAAAAATATGACATAGTAAAACACTCTTATTTTTTGAGTTCTATGAGGAAAATGACCACTGTGGCTAAACCCTGCTTTCACATCAAATCAAACCTAGTGAAAAATAAAGACAACAAATTATACTATAAAACTGCTTTTACAGTATATCTGAATTGTACTTGTGAAATTTTTTAGAAAACTTTTAAAAATATGACTTAGTAAAACACTCTTATTTTTCGAGTTCTATGAGGGAAATGACCACTGTGGCCAAATCCTTTTTTCTCAGCAAATCAAACCTAGTGGGAAATGAAGACAACAAACCATACTAAAAAAGTGCATTTACAATATATCTGAATTGTATTTGTGACATTTTTGAGAAAACTTTTAAAAATATGACTTAGTAAAACACTCTTAATTTTCGAGTTCTATGAGGCAAATGACCACTGTGGCCAAACCCTGCTTTACCAGCAAATGAAACCTAGTGGAAAGTGAAGAAAACAAGTTATGCTATAAAACTGCATTTACAGTATATCTAAATTGTATTTGTGAAATTTTTTAGAAAACTTTTAAAAATATGACTTAGTAAAACACTCTTATTTTTCGAGTTCTATGAGGGAAATGACCACTGTGGCCAAACCTTATTTCTCAGCAAATCAAACCTAGTGAAAAATGAAGACAACAAATTATGCTAAAAAACTGCATTTACAGTATATCTGAATTGTATTTGTGAAATTTTTTAGAAAACTTTTAAAAGTATGACTTAGTAAAACACTCTTATTTTTCGAGTTCTATGAGGGAAATGACCACTGTGGCCAAACCTTTCTTTCTCAGAAACTCAAACCTAGTGGGAAATGAAGACAACAAATCATACTAAAAAACTGCATTTACAGTATATCTGAATTGTATTTGTGAAAAATTTTTGGAAAACTTTTAAAAATATGACTTAGTAAAACACTCTTAATTTTTGAGTTTTATGAGGGAAATGACCACTGTGGCCAAACCTTTTTTCTCAGCAAATCAAACCTAGTGAAAAATGAAGACAACAAATCATGCTAAAAAACTACATTTACAGTATATCTGAATTGTATTTGTGAAATTTTTTAGAAAACTTTTAAAAGTATGACTTAGTAAAACACTCTTATTTTTCGAGTTCTATGAGGGAAATGACCACTGTGGCCAAACCTTTCTTTCTCAGCGACTCAAACCTAGTGGGAAATGAAGACAACAAATCATACTAAAAAACTGCATTTACAGTATATCTGAATTGTATTTGTGAAAAATTTTTGGAAAACTTTTAAAAATATGACTTAGTAAAACACTCTTAATTTTTGAGTTTTATGAGGGAAATGACCACTGTGGCCAAACCTTTCTTTCTCAGCGACTCAAACCTAGTGGGAAATGAAGACAACAAATCATGCTAAAAAACTGCATTTACAGTATATCTGAATTGTATTTGTGAAAAATTTTTGGAAAACTTTTAAAAATATGACTTAGTAAAACACTCTTATTTTTTGAGTTTTATGAGGGAAATGACCACTGTGGCCAAACCTTTCTTTCTCAGCGACTCAAACCTAGTGGGAAATGAAGACAACAAATCATGCTAAAAAACTGCATTTACAGTATATCTGAATTGTATTTGTGAAAAATTTTTGAGAAAACTTTTAAAAATATGACTTAGTAAAACACTCTTATTTTTTGAGTTCTATGAGGAAAATGACCACTGTGGCTAAACCCTGCTTCCACATCAAATCAAAACTAGTGAAAAATGAACACAACAAATCATACTATAAAACTGCTTTTGCAGTATATCTGAATTGTACTTGTGAAATTTTTTAGAAAACTTTTAAAAATATGACTTAGTAAAACACTCTTATTTTTCGAGTTCTATGAGGGAAATGACCACTGTGGCCAAACCTTTCTCTCTCAGCGAACCAAACCTAGTGGAAAATGAAAACAACAAATCATGCTAAAAAACTGCATTTACAGTATATCTGAATTGTATTTGTGAAATTTTTTACAAAACTTTTAAAAATATGACTTAGTAAAACACTCTTATTTTTCGAGTTCTATGAGGGAAATGACCACTGTGGCCAAACCTTATTTCTCAGCAAATCAAACCTAGTGAAAAATGAAGACAACAAATTATGCTAAAAAACTGCATTTACAGTATATCTGAATTGTATTTGTGAAATTTTTTAGAAAACTTTTAAAAGTATGACTTAGTAAAACACTCTTATTTTTCGAGTTCTATGAGGGAAATGACCACTGTGGCCAAACCTTTCTTTCTCAGAAACTCAAACCTAGTGGGAAATGAAGACAACAAATCATACTAAAAAACTGCATTTACAGTATATCTGAATTGTATTTGTGAAAAATTTTTGGAAAACTTTTAAAAATATGACTTAGTAAAACACTCTTAATTTTTGAGTTTTATGAGGGAAATGACCACTGTGGCCAAACCTTTTTTCTCAGCAAATCAAACCTAGTGAAAAATGAAGACAACAAATCATGCTAAAAAACTACATTTACAGTATATCTGAATTGTATTTGTGAAATTTTTTAGAAAACTTTTAAAAGTATGACTTAGTAAAACACTCTTATTTTTCGAGTTCTATGAGGGAAATGACCACTGTGGCCAAACCTTTCTTTCTCAGCGACTCAAACCTAGTGGGAAATGAAGACAACAAATCATACTAAAAAACTGCATTTACAGTATATCTGAATTGTATTTGTGAAAAATTTTTGGAAAACTTTTAAAAATATGACTTAGTAAAACACTCTTAATTTTTGAGTTTTATGAGGGAAATGACCACTGTGGCCAAACCTTTCTTTCTCAGCGACTCAAACCTAGTGGGAAATGAAGACAACAAATCATGCTAAAAAACTGCATTTACAGTATATCTGAATTGTATTTGTGAAAAATTTTTGGAAAACTTTTAAAAATATGACTTAGTAAAACACTCTTATTTTTTGAGTTTTATGAGGGAAATGACCACTGTGGCCAAACCTTTCTTTCTCAGCGACTCAAACCTAGTGGGAAATGAAGACAACAAATCATGCTAAAAAACTGCATTTACAGTATATCTGAATTGTATTTGTGAAAAATTTTTGAGAAAACTTTTAAAAATATGACTTAGTAAAACACTCTTATTTTTTGAGTTCTATGAGGAAAATGACCACTGTGGCTAAACCCTGCTTCCACATCAAATCAAAACTAGTGAAAAATGAACACAACAAATCATACTATAAAACTGCTTTTGCAGTATATCTGAATTGTACTTGTGAAATTTTTTAGAAAACTTTTAAAAATATGACTTAGTAAAACACTCTTATTTTTCGAGTTCTATGAGGGAAATGACCACTGTGGCCAAACCTTTCTCTCTCAGCGAACCAAACCTAGTGGAAAATGAAAACAACAAATCATGCTAAAAAACTGCATTTACAGTATATCTGAATTGTATTTGTGAAATTTTTTACAAAACTTTTAAAAATATGACTTAGTAAAACACTCTTATTTTTCGAGTTCTATGAGGCAAATGACCACTGTGGCCAAACCCTGCTTCCCCAGCAAATCAAACGTAGTGGAAAGTGAAGACAACAAATTATGCTATAAAACTGCTTTTACAGTATATCTGAATTGTACTTGTGAAATTTTTTAGAAAACTTTTAAAAATATGACTTAGTAAAACACTCTTATTTTTCGAGTTCTATGAGGGAAATGACCACTGTGGCCAAACCTTTCTTTCTCAGCGAATCAAACCTAGTGGGAAATGAAGACAACAAATCATACTAAAAAACTGCATTTACAGTATATCTGAATTGTATTTGTGAAAAATTTTTGGAAAACTTTTAAAAATATGACTTAGTAAAACACTCTTAATTTTTGAGTTTTATGAGGGAAATGACCACTGTGGCCAAACCTTTTTTCTCAGCAAATCAAACCTAGTGAAAAATGAAGACAACAAATCATGCTAAAAAACTACATTTACAGTATATCTGAATTGTATTTGTGAAATTTTTTAGAAAACTTTTAAAAGTATGACTTAGTAAAACACTCTTATTTTTCGAGTTCTATGAGGGAAATGACCACTGTGGCCAAACCTTTCTTTCTCAGCGACTCAAACCTAGTGGGAAATGAAGACAACAAATCATACTAAAAAACTGCATTTACAGTATATCTGAATTGTATTTGTGAAAAATTTTTGGAAAACTTTTAAAAATATGACTTAGTAAAACACTCTTAATTTTTGAGTTTTATGAGGGAAATGACCACTGTGGCCAAACCTTTCTTTCTCAGCGACTCAAACCTAGTGGGAAATGAAGATAACAAATCATGCTAAAAAACTGCATTTACAGTATATCTGAATTGTATTTGTGAAAAATTTTTGGAAAACTTTTAAAAATATGACTTAGTAAAACACTCTTATTTTTTGAGTTTTATGAGGGAAATGACCACTGTGGCCAAACCTTTCTTTCTCAGCGACTCAAACCTAGTGGGAAATGAAGACAACAAATCATGCTAAAAAACTGCATTTACAGTATATCTGAATTGTATTTGTGAAAAATTTTTGAGAAAACTTTTAAAATTATGACTTAGTAAAACACTCTTATTTTTTGAGTTCTATGAGGAAAATGACCACTGTGGCTAAGCCCTGCTTCCACATCAAATCAAAACTAGTGAAAAATGAACACAACAAATCATACTATAAAACTGCTTTTGCAGTATATCTGAATTGTACTTGTGAAATTTTTTAGAAAACTTTTAAAAATATGACTTAGTAAAACACTCTTATTTTTCGAGTTCTATGAGGGAAATGACCACTGTGGCCAAATCCTTTTTTCTCAGCAAATCAAACCTAATGGGAAATGAAGACAACAAACCATACTAAAAAACTGCATTTACAGTATATCTGAATTGTATTTGTGACATTTTTGAGAAAACTTTTAAAAATATGACTTAGTAAAACACTCTTATTTTTCGAGTTCTATGAGGCAAATGACCACTGTGGCCAAACCCTGCTTTACCAGCAAATAAAACCTAATGGAAAGTGAAGACAACAAATTATGCTATAAAACTGCTTTTACAGTATATCTGAATTGTACTTGTGAAATTTTTTAGAAAACTTTTAAAAATATGACTTAGTAAAACACTCTTATTTTTCGAGTTCTATGAGGGAAATGACCACTGTGGTCAAACCTTTCTTTCTCAGCGAATCAAACCTAGTGGGAAATGAAGACAAGAAATCATACTAAAAAACTGCATTTACAATATATCTAAAGTGTATTTGTGAAATTTTTTAGAAAACTTTTGAAAATATGACTTAGTAAAACACTCTTATTTTTTGAGTTCTATGAGGAAAATGACCACTGTGGCCAAACCCTTCTTTCTCAGCAAATCAAACCTAGTGGAAAGTGAAGACAACAGATCATGCTAAAAACTGCATTTACAGTATATCTAAATTGTATTTGTGAAATTTTTTAAAAAACTTTTAAAAATATGACTTAGTAAAACACTCTTATTTTTCGAGTTCTATGAGGGAAATGACCACTGTGGCCAAACCTTTCTTTCTTAGCGAACCAAACCTAGTGGAAAATGACGACAACAAACCATACTAAAAAACTGCATTTACAGTATATCTGAATTGTATTTGTGAAATTTTTTAGAAAACTTTTAAAAATATGACTTAGTAAAACACTCTTATTTTTCGAGTTCTATGAGGGAAATGACCACTGTGGCCAAACCTTTCTTTCTCAGCGACTCAAACCTAGTGGAAAATGAAGACAACAAATTATACTAAAAAACTGCATTTACAGTATATCTGAATTGTATTTGTGAAAAATTTTTGGAAAACTTTTAAAAATATGACTTAGTAAAACACTCTTATTTTTCGAGTTTTATGAGGGAAATGACCACTGTGGCCAAACCTTTCTTTCTCAGCGAATCAAACCTAGTGGGAAATAAAGACAACAAATCATACTAAAAAACTGCATTAACAGTATATCTGAATTATATTTGTGAAATTTTTTAGAAAACTTTTAAAAATATGACTTAGTAAAATACTCTTATTTTTCGAGTTCTATGAGGGAAATGACCACTGTGGCCAAACCTTTCTTTCTCAGCGAATCAAACCTAGTGGCATATGAAGACAACATTTCATACTAAAAAACTGCATTTACAATATATCTGAAGTGTATTTGTGAAATTTTTTAGAAAACTTCTAAAAATATGACTTAGTAAAACACTCTTATTTTTTGAGTTCTATGAGGAAAATTACCACTGTGGCCAAACCCTGCTTCCGAATCAAATCAAACCTAGTGAAAAATGCAGACAACAAATCATACTAAAAACTGCATTTACAGTATATCTAAATTGTATTTGTGAAATTTTTTAGAAAACTTTTAAAAATATGACTTAGTAAAACACTTTTATTTTTTGAGTTCTATGAGGGAAATGACCACTGTGGCCAAACCTTTATTTCTCAGCGAATCAAACCTAGTGGAAAATGAAGACAACAAATTATACTAAAAAACTGCATTTACAGTATATCTGAATTGTATTTGTGAAATTTTTTAGAAAACTTTTAAAAGTATGACTTAGTAAAACACTCTTAATTTTTGAGTTTTATGAGGGAAATGACCACTGTGGCCAAACCTTTTTTCTCAGCAAATCAAACCTAGTGAAAAATGAAGACAACAAATCATGCTAAAAAACTACATTTACAGTATATCTGAATTGTATTTGTGAAATTTTTTAGAAAACTTTTAAAAGTATGACTTAGTAAAACACTCTTATTTTTCGAGTTCTATGAGGGAAATGACCACTGTGGCCAAACCTTTCTTTCTCAGCGACTCAAACCTAGTGGGAAATGAAGACAACAAATCATACTAAAAAACTGCATTTACAGTATATCTGAATTGTATTTGTGAAAAATTTTTGGAAAACTTTTAAAAATATGACTTAGTAAAACACTCTTAATTTTTGAGTTTTATGAGGGAAATGACCACTGTGGCCAAACCTTTCTTTCTCAGCGACTCAAACCTAGTGGGAAATGAAGACAACAAATCATGCTAAAAAACTGCATTTACAGTATATCTGAATTGTATTTGTGAAAAATTTTTGGAAAACTTTTAAAAATATGACTTAGTAAAACACTCTTATTTTTTGAGTTTTATGAGGGAAATGACCATTGTGGCCAAACCTTTCTTTCTCAGCGACTCAAACCTAGTGGGAAATGAAGACAACAAATCATGCTAAAAAACTGCATTTACAGTATATCTGAATTGTATTTGTGAAAAATTTTTGAGAAAACTTTTAAAAATATGACTTAGTAAAACACTCTTATTTTTTGAGTTCTATGAGGAAAATGACCACTGTGGCTAAACCCTGCTTCCACATCAAATCAAAACTAGTGAAAAATGAACACAACAAATCATACTATAAAACTGCTTTTGCAGTATATCTGAATTGTACTTGTGAAATTTTTTAGAAAACTTTTAAAAATATGACTTAGTAAAACACTCTTATTTTTCGAGTTCTATGAGGGAAATGACCACTGTGGCCAAACCTTTTTTCTCAGCAAATCAAACCTAGTGAAAAATGAAGACAACAAATTATGCTAAAAAACTGCATTTACAGTATATCTGAATTGTATTTGTGAAATTTTTTAGAAAACTTTTAAAAGTATGACTTAGTAAAACACTCTTATTTTTCGAGTTCTATGAGGGAAATGACCACTGTGGCCAAACCTTTCTTTCTCAGCGACTCAAACCTAGTGGGAAATAAAGACAACAAATCATACTAAAAAACTGCATTTACAGTATATCTGAATTGTATTTGTGAAAAATTTTTGGAAAACTTTTAAAAATATGACTTAGTAAAACACTCTTAATTTTTGAGTTTTATGAGGGAAATGACCACTGTGGCCAAACCTTTTTTCTCAGCAAATCAAACCTAGTGAAAAATGAAGACAACAAATCATGCTAAAAAACTGCATTTACAGTATATCTGAATTGTATTTGTGAAATTTTTTAGAAAACTTTTAAAAGTATGACTTAGTAAAACACTCTTATTTTTCGAGTTCTATGAGGGAAATGACTACTGTGGCCAAACCTTGCTTTCTCAGCGACTCAAGCCTAGTGAAAAATGAAGACAACAAATCATACTAAAAAACTGCATTTACAGTATATCTGAATTGTATTTGTGAAATTTTTTAGAAAACTTTTAAAAATATGACTTAGTAAAATACTCTTATTTTTCGAGTTCTATGAGGGAAATGACCACTGTGGCCAAACCTTTCTTTCTCACCGAATCAAACCTAGTGGCAAATGAAGACAACATTTCATACTAAAAAACTGCATTTACAATATATCTGAAGTGTATTTGTGAAATTTTTTAGAAAACTTTTAAAAATATGACATAGTAAAACACTCTTATTTTTTGAGTTCTATGAGGAAAATGACCACTGTGGCTAAACCCTGCTTTCACATCAAATCAAACCTAGTGAAAAATAAAGACAACAAATTATACTATAAAACTGCTTTTACAGTATATCTGGATTGTACTTGTGAAATTTTTTAGAAAACTTTTAAAAATATGACTTAGTAAAACACTCTTATTTTTCGAGTTCTATGAGGGAAATGACCACTGTGGCCAAATCCTTTTTTCTCAGCAAATCAAACCTAGTGGGAAATGAAGACAACAAACCATACTAAAAAAGTGCATTTACAATATATCTGAATTGTATTTGTGACATTTTTGAGAAAACTTTTAAAAATATGACTTAGTAAAACACTCTTAATTTTCGAGTTCTATGAGGCAAATGACCACTGTGGCCAAACCCTGCTTTACCAGCAAATGAAACCTAGTGGAAAGTGAAGACAACAAGTTATGCTATAAAACTGCATTTACAGTATATCTAAATTGTATTTGTGAAATTTTTTAGAAAACTTTTAAAAATATGACTTAGTAAAACACTCTTATTTTTCGAGTTCTATGAGGGAAATGACCACTGTGGCCAAACCTTATTTCTCAGCAAATCAAACCTAGTGAAAAATGAAGACAACAAATTATGCTAAAAAACTGCATTTACAGTATATCTGAATTGTATTTGTGAAATTTTTTAGAAAACTTTTAAAAGTATGACTTAGTAAAACACTCTTATTTTTCGAGTTCTATGAGGGAAATGACCACTGTGGCCAAACCTTTCTTTCTCAGAAACTCAAACCTAGTGGGAAATGAAGACAACAAATCATACTAAAAAACTGCATTTACAGTATATCTGAATTGTATTTGTGAAAAATTTTTGGAAAACTTTTAAAAATATGACTTAGTAAAACACTCTTAATTTTTGAGTTTTATGAGGGAAATGACCACTGTGGCCAAACCTTTTTTCTCAGCAAATCAAACCTAGTGAAAAATGAAGACAACAAATATGCTAAAAAACTACATTAACAGTATATCTGAATTGTATTTGTGAAATTTTTTAGAAAACTTTTAAAAGTATGACTTAGTAAAACACTCTTATTTTTCGAGTTCTATGAGGGAAATGACCACTGTGGCCAAACCTTTCTTTCTCAGCGACTCAAGCCTAGTGGGAAATAAAGACAACAAATCATACTAAAAAACTGCATTTACAGTATATCTGAATTGTATTTGTGAAATTTTTTAGAAAACTTTTAAAAGTATGACTTAGTAAAACACTCTTATTTTTCGAGTTCTATGAGGGAAATGACCACTGTGGCCAAACCTTTCTTTCTCAGCAAATCAAACCTAGTGAAAAATGAAGACAACAAATTATGCTAAAAAACTGCATTTACAGTATATCTGAATTGTATTTGTGAAATTTTTTAGAAAACTTTTAAAAGTATGACTTAGTAAAACACTCTTATTTTTCGAGTTCTATGAGGGAAATGACCACTGTGGCCAAACCTTTCTTTCTCAGCGACTCAAACCTAGTGGGAAATGAAGACAACAAATCATACTAAAAAACTGCATTTACAGTATATCTGAATTGTATTTGTGAAAAATTTTTGGAAAACTTTTAAAAATATGACTTAGTAAAACACTCTTAATTTTTGAGTTTTATGAGGGAAATGACCACTGTGGCCAAACCTTTTTTCTCAGCAAATCAAACCTAGTGAAAAATGAAGACAACAAATCATGCTAAAAAACTGCATTTTCAGTATATCTGAATTGTATTTGTGAAATTTTTTAGAAAACTTTTAAAAGTATGACTTAGTAAAACACTCTTATTTTTCGAGTTCTATGAGGGAAATGACCACTGTGGCCAAACCTTTCTTTCTCAGCGACTCAAACCTAGTGGAAAATGAAGACAACAAATCATACTAAAAAACTGCATTTACAGTATATCTGAAGTGTATTTGTGAAATTTTTTAGAAAACTTTTAAAAATGTGACTTAGTAAAACACTCTTATTTTTTGAGTTCTATGAGCAAAATGACCACTGTGGCCAAACCTTTTTTCTCAGCAAATCAACCCTAGTGAAAAATGAAGACAACAAATTATGCTAAAAAACTGCATTTACAGTATATCTGAATTGTACTTGTGAAATTTTTTAGAAAACTTTTAAAAATATGACTTAGTAAAACACTCTTATTTTTCGAGTTCTATGAGGGAAATGACCACTGTGGCCAAACCCTTTTTTCCCAGCAAATCAAACCTAAAGGGAAATAAAGACAACAAATCATACTAAAAAACTGCATTTACAGTATATCTGAATTGTATTTGTGAAATTTTTTAGAAAACTTTTAAAAATATGACTTAGTAAAACACTCTTATTTTTCGAGTTCTATGAGGGAAATGACCACTGTGGCCAAACCTTGCTTTCTCAGCGACTCAAGCCTAGTGAAAAATGAAGACAACAAATCATACTAAAAAACTGCATTTACAGTATATCTGAATTGTATTTGTGAAATTTTTTAGAAAACTTTTAAAAATATGACTTAGTAAAATACTCTTATTTTTCGAGTTCTATGAGGGAAATGACCACTGTGGCCAAACCTTTCTTTCTCAGCGAATCAAACCTAGTGGCAAATGAAGACAACATTTCATACTAAAAAACTGCATTTACAATATATCTGAAGTGTATTTGTGAAATTTTTTAGAAAACTTTTAAAAATATGACATAGTAAAACACTCTTATTTTTTGAGTTCTATGAGGAAAATGACCACTGTGGCTAAACCCTGCTTTCACATCAAATCAAACCTAGTGAAAAATAAAGACAACAAATTATACTATAAAACTGCTTTTACAGTATATCTGAATTGTACTTGTGAAATTTTTTAGAAAACTTTTAAAAATATGACTTAGTAAAACACTCTTATTTTTCGAGTTCTATGAGGGAAATGACCACTGTGGCCAAATCCTTTTTTCTCAGCAAATCAAACCTAGTGGGAAATGAAGACAACAAACCATACTAAAAAAGTGCATTTACAATATATCTGAATTGTATTTGTGACATTTTTGAGAAAACTTTTAAAAATATGACTTAGTAAAACACTCTTAATTTTCGAGTTCTATGAGGCAAATGACCACTGTGGCCAAACCCTGCTTTACCAGCAAATGAAACCTAGTGGAGAGTGAAGACAACAAGTTATGCTATAAAACTGCATTTACAGTATATCTGAATTGTATTTGTGAAATTTTTTAGAAAACTTTTAAAAATATGACTTAGTAAAACACTCTTATTTTTCGAGTTCTATGAGGGAAATGACCACTGTGGCCAAACCTTATTTCTCAGCAAATCAAACCTAGTGAAAAATGAAGACAACAAATTATGCTAAAAAACTGCATTTACAGTATATCTGAATTGTATTTGTGAAATTTTTTAGAAAACTTTTAAAAGTATGACTTAGTAAAACACTCTTATTTTTCGAGTTCTATGAGGGAAATGACCACTGTGGCCAAACCTTTCTTTCTCAGAAACTCAAACCTAGTGGGAAATGAAGACAACAAATCATACTAAAAAACTGCATTTACAGTATATCTGAATTGTATTTGTGAAAAATTTTTGGAAAACTTTTAAAAATATGACTTAGTAAAACACTCTTAATTTTTGAGTTTTATGAGGGAAATGACCACTGTGGCCAAACCTTTCTTTCTCAGCGACTCAAACCTAGTGGGAAATGAAGACAACAAATCATGCTAAAAAACTGCATTTACAGTATATCTGAATTGTATTTGTGAAAAATTTTTGGAAAACTTTTAAAAATATGACTTAGTAAAACACTCTTATTTTTTGAGTTTTATGAGGGAAATGACCACTGTGGCCAAACCTTTCTTTCTCAGCGACTCAAACCTAGTGGGAAATGAAGACAACAAATCATGCTAAAAAACTGCATTTACAGTATATCTGAATTGTATTTGTGAAAAATTTTTGAGAAAACTTTTAAAAATATGACTTAGTAAAACACTCTTATTTTTTGAGTTCTATGAGGAAAATGACCACTGTGGCTAAACCCTGCTTCCACATCAAATCAAAACTAGTGAAAAATGAACACAACAAATCATACTATAAAACTGCTTTTGCAGTATATCTGAATTGTACTTGTGAAATTTTTTAGAAAACTTTTAAAAATATGACTTAGTAAAACACTCTTATTTTTCGAGTTCTATGAGGGAAATGACCACTGTGGCCAAATCCTTTTTTCTCAGCAAATCAAACCTAACGGGAAATGAAGACAACAAACCATACTAAAAAACTGCATTTACAGTATATCTGAATTGTATTTGTGACATTTTTGAGAAAACTTTTAAAAATATGACTTAGTAAAACACTCTTATTTTTCGAGTTCTATGAGGCAAATGACCACTGTGGCCAAACCCTGCTTTACCAGCAAATGAAGCCTAATGGAAAGTGAAGACAACAAATTATGCTATAAAACTGCATTTACAGTATATCTAAATTGTATTTGTGAACTTTTTTAGAAAACTTTTAAAAATATGACTTAGTAAAACACTCTTATTTTTCGAGTTCTATGAGGGAAATGACCACTGTGGCCAAACCTTTTTTCTCAGCAAATTAAACCTAGTGAGAAATAAAGACAACAAACCATACAAAAAAACTGCATTTACAGTATATCTGAATTGTATTTGTGAAATTTTTTAGAAAACTTTTAAAAATATGACTTAGTAAAACACTCTTATTTTTCGAGTTCTATGAGGGAAATGACCACTGTGGCCAAACCCTGCTTCCATAGCAAATCAAACCTAGTGGAAAGTGAAGACAACAAGTTATCCTATAAAACTGCATTTACAGTATATCTGAATTGTATTTGTGAAATTTTTTTAGAAAACTTTTAAAAATATGACTTAGTAAAACACTCTTATTTTTTGAGTTCTATGAGGGAAATGACCACTGTGGCCAAACCTTTTTTCTCAGCAAATTAAACCTAGTGAGAAATAAAGACAACAAACCATACAAAAAAACTGCATTTACAGTATATCTGAATTGTATTTGTGAAATTTTTTAGAAAACTTTTAAAAATATGACTTAGTAAAACACTCTTATTTTTCGAGTTCTATGAGGGAAATGACCACTGTGGCCAAACCTTTCTCTCTCAGCGAACCAAACCTACTGGAAAATGAAAACAACAAATCATGCTAAAAAACTGCATTTACAGTATATCTGAATTGTATTTGTGAAATTTTTTACAAAACTTTTAAAAATATGACTTAGTAAAACACTCTTATTTTTCGAGTTCTATGAGGCAAATGACCACTGTGGCCAAACCCTGCTTCCCCAGCAAATCAAACGTAGTGGAAAGTGAAGACAACAAATTATGCTATAAAACTGCTTTTACAGTATATCTGAATTGTACTTGTGAAATTTTTTAGAAAACTTTTAAAAATATGACTTAGTAAAACACTCTTATTTTTCGAGTTCTATGAGGGAAATGACCACTGTGGCCAAACCTTTCTTTCTCAGTGAATCAAACCTAGTGGGAAATGAAAACAACAAATCATACTAAAAAACTGCATTTACAATATATCTAAAGTGTATTTGTGAAATTTTTTAGAAAACTTTTGAAAATATGACTTAGTAAAACACTCTTATTTTTTGAGTTCTATGAGGAAAATGACCACTGTGGCCAAACCCTTCTTTCTCAGCAAATCAAACCTAGTGGAAAGTGAAGACAACAGATCATGCTAAAAAACTGCATTTACAGTATATCTAAATTGTATTTGTGAAATTTTTTAAAAAACTTTTAAAAATATGACTTAGTAAAACACTCTTATTTTTCGAGTTCTATGAGGGAAATGACCACTGTGGCCAAACCTTTCTTTCTTAGCGAACCAAACCTAGTGGAAAATGACGACAACAAACCATACTAAAAAACTGCATTTACAGTATATCTGAATTGTATTTGTGAAATTTTTTAGAAAACTTTTAAAAATATGACTTAGTAAAACACTCTTATTTTTCGAGTTCTATGAGGGAAATGACCACTGTGGCCAAACCTTTCTTTCTCAGCGACTCAAACCTAGTGGAAAATGAAGACAACAAATTATACTAAAAAACTGCATTTACAGTATATCTGAATTGTATTTGTGAAAAATTTTTGGAAAACTTTTAAAAATATGACTTAGTAAAACACTCTTATTTTTCGAGTTTTATGAGGGAAATGACCACTGTGGCCAAACCTTTCTTTCTCAGCGAATCAAGCCTAGTGGGAAATGAAGACAACAAATCATACTAAAAAACTGCATTAACAGTATATCTGAATTATATTTGTGAAATTTTTTAGAAAACTTTTAAAAATATGACTTAGTAAAATACTCTTATTTTTCGAGTTCTATGAGGGAAATGACCACTGTGGCCAAACCTTTCTTTCTCAGCGAATCAAACCTAGTGGCATATGAAGACAACATTTCATACTAAAAAACTGCATTTACAATATATCTGAAGTGTATTTGTGAAATTTTTTAGAAAACTTCTAAAAATATGACTTAGTAAAACACTCTTATTTTTTGAGTTCTATGAGGAAAATGACCACTGTGGCCAAACCCTGCTTCCGAATCAAATCAAACCTAGTGAAAAATGCAGACAACAAATCATACTAAAAACTGCATTTACAGTATATCTAAATTGTATTTGTGAAATTTTTTAGAAAACTTTTAAAAATATGACTTAGTAAAACACTTTTATTTTTTGAGTTCTATGAGGGAAATGACCACTGTGGCCAAACCTTTATTTCTCAGCGAATCAAACCTAGTGGAAAATGAAGACAACAAATTATACTAAAAAACTGCATTTACAGTATATCTGAATTGTATTTGTGAAATTTTTTAGAAAACTTTTAAAAGTATGACTTAGTAAAACACTCTTATTTTTCGAGTTCTATGAGGGAAATGACCACTGTGGCCAAACCTTTCTTTCTCAGCGACTCAAACCTAGTGGGAAATGAAGAAAACAAATCATACTAAAAAACTGCATTTACAGTATATCTGAATTGTATTTGTGAAAAATTTTTGGAAAACTTTTAAAAATATGACTTAGTAAAACACTCTTAATTTTTGAGTTTTATGAGGGAAATGACCACTGTGGCCAAACCTTTCTTTCTCAGCGACTCAAACCTAGTGGGAAATGAAGACAACAAATCATGCTAAAAAACTGCATTTACAGTATATCTGAATTGTATTTGTGAAAAATTTTTGGAAAACTTTTAAAAATATGACTTAGTAAAACACTCTTATTTTTTGAGTTTTATGAGGGAAATGACCACTGTGGCCAAACCTTTCTTTTTCAGCAAATCAAACCTAGTGGAAAATGAAGACAACAAATCATTCTAAAAAACTGCATTTACACTATATCTGAATTGTATTTGTGAAATTTTTTAGAAAACTTTTAAAAATATGACTTAGTAAAATACTCTTATTTTTCGAGTTCTATGAGGGAAATGACCACTGTGGCCAAACCTTTCTTTCTCAGCGAATTAAACCTAGTGGCAAATGGAGACAACAAACCATACTAAAAAACTACATTTACAGTATATCTGAATTGTACTTGTGAAATTTTTGAGAAAACTTTTAAAAATATGACTTAGTAAAACACTCTTATTTTTTGAGTTCTATGAGGAAAATGACCACTGTGGCTAAACCCTGCTTCCACATCAAATCAAAACTAGTGAAAAATGAACACAACAAATCATACTATTAAACTGCTTTTGCAGTATATCTGAATTGTACTTGTGAAATTTTTTAGAAAACTTTTAAAAATATGACTTAGTAAAACACTCTTATTTTTCGAGTTCTATGAGGGAAATGACCACTGTGGCCAAATCCTTTTTTCTCAGCAAATCAAACCTAGTGGGAAATGAAGACAACAAACCATACTAAAAAACTGCATTTACAGTATATCTGAATTGTTTTTGTGACATTTTTGAGAAAACTTTTAAAAATATGACTTAGTAAAACACTCTTATTTTTCGAGTTCTATGAGGCAAATGACCACTGTGGCCAAACCCTGCTTTACCAGCAAATGAAACCTAATGGAAAGTGAAGACAACAAATTATGCTATAAAACTGCATTTACAGTATATCTAAATTGTATTTGTGAACTTTTTTAGAAAACTTTTAAAAATATGACTTAGTAAAACACTCTTATTTTTCGAGTTCTATGAGGGAAATGACCACTGTGGCCAAATCCTTTTTTCCCAGCAAATCAAACCTAGTGGGAAATGAAGACAACAAACCATACTAAAAAACTGCATTTACAGTATATCTGGGGTGTATTTCTGACATTTTTGAGAAAACTTTTAAAAATATGACTTGGTAAAACAATCTTATTTTTCGAGTTCTATGAGGGAAATGACCACTGTGGCCAAACCCTGCTTCCATAGCAAATCAAACCTAGTGGAAAGTGAAGACAACAAGTTATCCTATAAAACTGCATTTACAGTATATCTGAATTGTATTTGTGAAATTTTTTTAGAAAACTTTTAAAAATATGACTTAGTAAAACACTCTTATTTTTTGAGTTCTATGAGGGAAATGACCACTGTGGCCAAACCTTTTTTCTCAGCAAATTAAACCTAGTGAGAAATAAGGACAACAAACCATACAAAAAAACTGCATTTACAGTATATCTGAATTGTATTTGTGAAATTTTTTAGAAAACTTTTAAAAATATGACTTAGTAAAACACTCTTATTTTTCGAGTTCTATGAGGGAAATGACCACTGTGGCCAAACCTTTCTCTCTCAGCGAACCAAGCCTAGTGGAAAATGAAAACAACAAATCATGCTAAAAAACTGCATTTACAGTATATCTGAATTGTATTTGTGAAATTTTTTACAAAACTTTTAAAAATATGACTTAGTAAAACACTCTTATTTTTCGAGTTCTATGAGGCAAATGACCACTGTGGCCAAACCCTGCTTCCCCAGCAAATCAAACGTAGTGGAAAGTGAAGACAACAAATTATGCTATAAAACTGCTTTTACAGTATATCTGAATTGTATTTGTGAAATTTTTTAGAAAACTTTTAAAAGTATGACTTGGTAAAACACTCTTATTTTTCGAGTTCTATGAGGGAAATGACCACTGTGGCCAAACCTTTCTTTCTCAGCGACTCAAACCTAGTGGGAAATGAAGAAAACAAATCATACTAAAAAACTGCATTTACAGTATATCTGAATTGTATTTGTGAAAAATTTTTGGAAAACTTTTAAAAATATGACTTAGTAAAACACTCTTAATTTTTGAGTTTTATGAGGGAAATGACCACTGTGGCCAAACCTTTCTTTCTCAGCGACTCAAACCTAGTGGGAAATGAAGACAACAAATCATGCTAAAAAACTGCATTTACAGTATATCTGAATTGTATTTGTGAAAAATTTTTGGAAAACTTTTAAAAATATGACTTAGTAAAACACTCTTATTTTTTGAGTTTTATGAGGGAAATGACCACTGTGGCCAAACCTTTCTTTTTCAGCAAATCAAACCTAGTGGAAAATGAAGACAACAAATCATTCTAAAAAACTGCATTTACACTATATCTGAATTGTATTTGTGAAATTTTTTAGAAAACTTTTAAAAATATGACTTAGTAAAATACTCTTATTTTTCGAGTTCTATGAGGGAAATGACCACTGTGGCCAAACCTTTCTTTCTCAGCGAATTAAACCTAGTGGCAAATGGAGACAACAAACCATACTAAAAAACTACATTTACAGTATATCTGAATTGTACTTGTGAAATTTTTGAGAAAACTTTTAAAAATATGACTTAGTAAAACACTCTTATTTTTTGAGTTCTATGAGGAAAATGACCACTGTGGCTAAACCCTGCTTCCACATCAAATCAAGACTAGTGAAAAATGAACACAACAAATCATACTATAAAACTGCTTTTGCAGTATATCTGAATTGTACTTGTGAAATTTTTTAGAAAACTTTTAAAAATATGACTTAGTAAAACACTCTTATTTTTCGAGTTCTATGAGGGAAATGACCACTGTGGCCAAATCCTTTTTTCTCAGCAAATCAAACCTAGTGGGAAATGAAGACAACAAACCATACTAAAAAACTGCATTTACAGTATATCTGAATTGTTTTTGTGACATTTTTGAGAAAACTTTTAAAAATATGACTTAGTAAAACACTCTTATTTTTCGAGTTCTATGAGGCAAATGACCACTGTGGCCAAACCCTGCTTTACCAGCAAATGAAACCTAATGGAAAGTGAAGACAACAAATTATGCTATAAAACTGCATTTACAGTATATCTAAATTGTATTTGTGAACTTTTTTAGAAAACTTTTAAAAATATGACTTAGTAAAACACTCTTATTTTTCGAGTTCTATGAGGGAAATGACCACTGTGGCCAAATCCTTTTTTCTCAGCAAATCAAACCTAGTGGGAAATGAAGACAACAAACCATACTAAAAAACTGCATTTACAGTATATCTGAGGTGTATTTCTGACATTTTTGAGAAAACTTTTAAAAATATGACTTGGTAAAACAATCTTATTTTTCGAGTTCTATGAGGGAAATGACCACTGTGGCCAAACCCTGCTTCCATAGCAAATCAAACCTAGTGGAAAGTGAAGACAACAAGTTATCCTATAAAACTGCATTTACAGTATATCTGAATTGTATTTGTGAAATTTTTTTAGAAAACTTTTAAAAATATGACTTAGTAAAACACTCTTATTTTTCGAGTTCTATGAGGGAAATGACCACTGTGGCCAAACCTTTCTTTCTTAGCGAACCAAACCTAGTGGAAAATGACGACAACAAACCATACTAAAAAACTGCATTTACAGTATATCTGAATTGTATTTGTGAAATTTTTTAGAAAACTTTTAAAAATATGACTTAGTAAAACACTCTTATTTTTCGAGTTCTATGAGGGAAATGACCACTGTGGCCAAACCTTTCTTTCTCAGCGACTCAAACCTAGTGGAAAATGAAGACAACAAATTATACTAAAACTGCATTTACAGTATATCTGAATTGTATTTGTGAAAAATTTTTGGAAAACTTTTAAAAATATGACTTAGTAAAACACTCTTATTTTTCGAGTTTTATGAGGGAAATGACCACTGTGGCCAAACCTTTCTTTCTCAGCGAATCAAACCTAGTGGGAAATGAAGACAACAAATCATACTAAAAAACTGCATTAACAGTATATCTGAATTATATTTGTGAAATTTTTTAGAAAACTTTTAAAAATATGACTTAGTAAAATACTCTTATTTTTCGAGTTCTATGAGGGAAATGACCACTGTGGCCAAACCTTTCTTTCTCAGCGAATCAAACCTAGTGGCAAATGAAGACAACATTTCATACTAAAAAACTGCATTTACAATATATCTGAAGTGTATTTGTGAAATTTTTTAGAAAACTTCTAAAAATATGACTTAGTAAAACACTCTTATTTTTTGAGTTCTATGAGGAAAATGACCACTGTGGCCAAACCCTGCTTCCGAATCAAATCAAACCTAGTGAAAAATGCAGACAACAAATCATACTAAAAACTGCATTTACAGTATATCTAAATTGTATTTGTGAAATTTTTTAGAAAACTTTTAAAAATATGACTTAGTAAAACACTTTTATTTTTTGAGTTCTATGAGGGAAATGACCACTGTGGCCAAACCTTTATTTCTCAGCGAATCAAACCTAGTGGAAAATGAAGACAACAAATTATACTAAAAAACTGCATTTACAGTATATCTGAATTGTATTTGTGAAATTTTTTAGAAAACTTTTAAAAGTATGACTTAGTAAAACACTCTTATTTTTCGAGTTCTATGAGGGAAATGACCACTGTGGCCAAACCTTTCTTTCTCAGCGAATCAAACCTAGTGGGAAATGAAGACAACAAATCATACTAAAAAACTGCATTTACAATATATCTAAAGTGTATTTGTGAAATTTTTTAGAAAACTTTTGAAAATATGACTTAGTAAAACACTCTTATTTTTTGAGTTCTATGAGGAAAATGACCACTGTGGCCAAACCCTTCTTTCTCAGCAAATCAAACCTAGTGGAAAGTAAAGACAACAGATCATGCTAAAAAACTGCATTTACAGTATATCTAAATTGTATTTGTGAAATTTTTTAAAAAACTTTTAAAAATATGACTTAGTAAAACACTCTTATTTTTCGAGTTCTATGAGGGAAATGACCACTGTGGCCAAACCTTTCTTTCTTAGCGAACCAAACCTAGTGAAAAATGACGACAACAAACCATACTAAAAAACTGCATTTACAGTATATCTGAATTGTATTTGTGAAATTTTTTAGAAAACTTTTAAAAATATGACTTAGTAAAACACTCTTATTTTTCGAGTTCTATGAGGGAAATGACCACTGTGGCCAAACCTTTCTTTCTCAGCGACTCAAACCTAGTGGAAAATGAAGACAACAAATTATACTAAAAAACTGCATTTACAGTATATCTGAATTGTATTTGTGAAAAATTTTTGGAAAACTTTTAAAAATATGACTTAGTAAAACACTCTTATTTTTCGAGTTTTATGAGGGAAATGACCACTGTGGCCAAACCTTTCTTTCTCAGCGAATCAAACCTAGTGGGAAATGAAGACAACAAATCATACTAAAAAACTGCATTAACAGTATATCTGAATTATATTTGTGAAATTTTTTAGAAAACTTTTAAAAATATGACTTAGTAAAATACTCTTATTTTTCGAGTTCTATGAGGGAAATGACCACTGTGGCCAAACCTTTCTTTCTCAGCGAATCAAACCTAGTGGCATATGAAGACAACATTTCATACTAAAAAACTGCATTTACAATATATCTGAAGTGTATTTGTGAAATTTTTTAGAAAACTTCTAAAAATATGACTTAGTAAAACACTCTTATTTTTTGAGTTCTATGAGGAAAATGACCACTGTGGCCAAACCCTGCTTCCGAATCAAATCAAACCTAGTGAAAAATGCAGACAACAAATCATACTAAAAACTGCATTTACAGTATATCTAAATTGTATTTGTGAAATTTTTTAGAAAACTTTTAAAAATATGACTTAGTAAAACACTTTTATTTTTTGAGTTCTATGAGGGAAATGACCACTGTGGCCAAACCTTTCTTTCTCAGAAACTCAAACCTAGTGGGAAATGAAGACAACAAATCATACTAAAAAACTGCATTTACAGTATATCTGAATTGTATTTGTGAAAAATTTTTGGAAAACTTTTAAAAATATGACTTAGTAAAACACTCTTAATTTTTGAGTTTTATGAGGGAAATGACCACTGTGGCCAAACCTTTTTTCTCAGCAAATCAAACCTAGTGAAAAATGAAGACAACAAATATGCTAAAAAACTACATTAACAGTATATCTGAATTGTATTTGTGAAATTTTTTAGAAAACTTTTAAAAGTATGACTTAGTAAAACACTCTTATTTTTCGAGTTCTATGAGGGAAATGACCACTGTGGCCAAACCTTTCTTTCTCAGCGACTCAAGCCTAGTGGGAAATAAAGACAACAAATCATACTAAAAAACTGCATTTACAGTATATCTGAATTGTATTTGTGAAATTTTTTAGAAAACTTTTAAAAGTATGACTTAGTAAAACACTCTTATTTTTCGAGTTCTATGAGGGAAATGACCACTGTGGCCAAACCTTTCTTTCTCAGCAAATCAAACCTAGTGAAAAATGAAGACAACAAATTATGCTAAAAAACTGCATTTACAGTATATCTGAATTGTATTTGTGAAATTTTTTAGAAAACTTTTAAAAGTATGACTTAGTAAAACACTCTTATTTTTCGAGTTCTATGAGGGAAATGACCACTGTGGCCAAACCTTTCTTTCTCAGCGACTCAAACCTAGTGGGAAATGAAGACAACAAATCATACTAAAAAACTGCATTTACAGTATATCTGAATTGTATTTGTGAAAAATTTTTGGAAAACTTTTAAAAATATGACTTAGTAAAACACTCTTAATTTTTGAGTTTTATGAGGGAAATGACCACTGTGGCCAAACCTTTTTTCTCAGCAAATCAAACCTAGTGAAAAATGAAGACAACAAATCATGCTAAAAAACTGCATTTTCAGTATATCTGAATTGTATTTGTGAAATTTTTTAGAAAACTTTTAAAAGTATGACTTAGTAAAACACTCTTATTTTTCGAGTTCTATGAGGGAAATGACCACTGTGGCCAAACCTTTCTTTCTCAGCGACTCAAACCTAGTGGAAAATGAAGACAACAAATCATACTAAAAAACTGCATTTACAGTATATCTGAAGTGTATTTGTGAAATTTTTTAGAAAACTTTTAAAAATGTGACTTAGTAAAACACTCTTATTTTTTGAGTTCTATGAGCAAAATGACCACTGTGGCCAAACCTTTTTTCTCAGCAAATCAACCCTAGTGAAAAATGAAGACAACAAATTATGCTAAAAAACTGCATTTACAGTATATCTGAATTGTACTTGTGAAATTTTTTAGAAAACTTTTAAAAATATGACTTAGTAAAACACTCTTATTTTTCGAGTTCTATGAGGGAAATGACCACTGTGGCCAAACCCTTTTTTCCCAGCAAATCAAACCTAAAGGGAAATAAAGACAACAAATCATACTAAAAAACTGCATTTACAGTATATCTGAATTGTATTTGTGAAATTTTTTAGAAAACTTTTAAAAATATGACTTAGTAAAACACTCTTATTTTTCGAGTTCTATGAGGGAAATGACCACTGTGGCCAAACCTTGCTTTCTCAGCGACTCAAGCCTAGTGAAAAATGAAGACAACAAATCATACTAAAAAACTGCATTTACAGTATATCTGAATTGTATTTGTGAAATTTTTTAGAAAACTTTTAAAAATATGACTTAGTAAAATACTCTTATTTTTCGAGTTCTATGAGGGAAATGACCACTGTGGCCAAACCTTTCTTTCTCAGCGAATCAAACCTAGTGGCAAATGAAGACAACATTTCATACTAAAAAACTGCATTTACAATATATCTGAAGTGTATTTGTGAAATTTTTTAGAAAACTTTTAAAAATATGACATAGTAAAACACTCTTATTTTTTGAGTTCTATGAGGAAAATGACCACTGTGGCTAAACCCTGCTTTCACATCAAATCAAACCTAGTGAAAAATAAAGACAACAAATTATACTATAAAACTGCTTTTACAGTATATCTGAATTGTACTTGTGAAATTTTTTAGAAAACTTTTAAAAATATGACTTAGTAAAACACTCTTATTTTTCGAGTTCTATGAGGGAAATGACCACTGTGGCCAAATCCTTTTTTCTCAGCAAATCAAACCTAGTGGGAAATGAAGACAACAAACCATACTAAAAAAGTGCATTTACAATATATCTGAATTGTATTTGTGACATTTTTGAGAAAACTTTTAAAAATATGACTTAGTAAAACACTCTTAATTTTCGAGTTCTATGAGGCAAATGACCACTGTGGCCAAACCCTGCTTTACCAGCAAATGAAACCTAGTGGAAAGTGAAGACAACAAGTTATGCTATAAAACTGCATTTACAGTATATCTGAATTGTATTTGTGAAATTTTTTAGAAAACTTTTAAAAATATGACTTAGTAAAACACTCTTATTTTTCGAGTTCTATGAGGGAAATGACCACTGTGGCCAAACCTTATTTCTCAGCAAATCAAACCTAGTGAAAAATGAAGACAACAAATTATGCTAAAAAACTGCATTTACAGTATATCTGAATTGTATTTGTGAAATTTTTTAGAAAACTTTTAAAAGTATGACTTAGTAAAACACTCTTATTTTTCGAGTTCTATGAGGGAAATGACCACTGTGGCCAAACCTTTCTTTCTCAGAAACTCAAACCTAGTGGGAAATGAAGACAACAAATCATACTAAAAAACTGCATTTACAGTATATCTGAATTGTATTTGTGAAAATTTTTGGAAAACTTTTAAAAATATGACTTAGTAAAACACTCTTAATTTTTGAGTTTTATGAGGGAAATGACCACTGTGGCCAAACCTTTCTTTCTCAGCGACTCAAACCTAGTGGGAAATGAAGACAACAAATCATGCTAAAAAACTGCATTTACAGTATATCTGAATTGTATTTGTGAAAAATTTTTGGAAAACTTTTAAAAATATGACTTAGTAAAACACTCTTATTTTTTGAGTTTTATGAGGGAAATGACCACTGTGGCCAAACCTTTCTTTCTCAGCGACTCAAACCTAGTGGGAAATGAAGACAACAAATCATGCTAAAAAACTGCATTTACAGTATATCTGAATTGTATTTGTGAAAAATTTTTGAGAAAACTTTTAAAAATATGACTTAGTAAAACACTCTTATTTTTTGAGTTCTATGAGGAAAATGACCACTGTGGCTAAACCCTGCTTCCACACATCAAATCAAACTAGTGAAAAATGAACACAACAAATCATACTATAAAACTGCTTTTGCAGTATATCTGAATTGTACTTGTGAAATTTTTAGAAAACTTTTAAAAATATGACTTAGTAAAACACTCTTATTTTTCGAGTTCTATGAGGGAAATGACCACTGTGGCCAAATCCTTTTTCTCAGCAAATCAAACCTAACGGGAAATGAAGACAACAAACCGTACTAAAAAACTGCATTTACAGTATATCTGAATTGTATTTGTGACATTTTTGAGAAAACTTTTAAAAATATGACTTAGTAAAACACTCTTATTTTTCGAGTTCTATGAGGCAAATGACCACTGTGGCCAAACCCTGCTTTACCAGCAAATGAAGCCTAATGGAAAGTGAAGACAACAAATTATGCTATAAAACTGCATTTACAGTATATCTAAATTGTATTTGTGAACTTTTTTAGAAAACTTTTAAAAATATGACTTAGTAAAACACTCTTATTTTTCGAGTTCTATGAGGGAAATGACCACTGTGGCCAAATCCTTTTTTCTCAGCAAATCAAACCTAGTGGGAAATGAAGACAACAAACCATACTAAAAAACTGCATTTACAGTATATCTGAGGTGTATTTCTGACATTTTTGAGAAAACTTTTAAAAATATGACTTGGTAAAACAATCTTATTTTTCGAGTTCTATGAGGGAAATGACCACTGTGGCCAAACCCTGCTTCCATAGCAAATCAAACCTAGTGGAAAGTGAAGACAACAAGTTATCCTATAAAACTGCATTTACAGTATATCTGAATTGTATTTGTGAAATTTTTTTAGAAAACTTTTAAAAATATGACTTAGTAAAACACTCTTATTTTTTGAGTTCTATGAGGGAAATGACCACTGTGGCCAAACCTTTTTTCTCAGCAAATTAAACCTAGTGAGAAATAAAGACAACAAACCATACAAAAAAACTGCATTTACAGTATATCTGAATTGTATTTGTGAAATTTTTTAGAAAACTTTTAAAAATATGACTTAGTAAAACACTCTTATTTTTCGAGTTCTATGAGGGAAATGACCACTGTGGCCAAACCTTTCTCTCTCAGCGAACCAAACCTACTGGAAAATGAAAACAACAAATCATGCTAAAAAACTGCATTTACAGTATATCTGAATTGTATTTGTGAAATTTTTTACAAAACTTTTAAAAATATGACTTAGTAAAACACTCTTATTTTTCGAGTTCTATGAGGCAAATGACCACTGTGGCCAAACCCTGCTTCCCCAGCAAATCAAACGTAGTGGAAAGTGAAGACAACAAATTATGCTATAAAACTGCTTTTACAGTATATCTGAATTGTACTTGTGAAATTTTTTAGAAAACTTTTAAAAATATGACTTAGTAAAACACTCTTATTTTTCGAGTTCTATGAGGGAAATGACCACTGTGGCCAAACCTTTCTTTCTCAGCGAATCAAACCTAGTGGGAAATGAAAACAACAAATCATACTAAAAAACTGCATTTACAATATATCTAAAGTGTATTTGTGAAATTTTTTAGAAAACTTTTGAAAATATGACTTAGTAAAACACTCTTATTTTTTGAGTTCTATGAGGAAAATGACCACTGTGGCCAAACCCTTCTTTCTCAGCAAATCAAACCTAGTGGAAAGTGAAGACAACAGATCATGCTAAAAAACTGCATTTACAGTATATCTAAATTGTATTTGTGAAATTTTTTAAAAAACTTTTAAAAATATGACTTAGTAAAACACTCTTATTTTTCGAGTTCTATGAGGGAAATGACCACTGTGGCCAAACCTTTCTTTCTTAGCGAACCAAACCTAGTGGAAAATGACGACAACAAACCATACTAAAAAACTGCATTTACAGTATATCTGAATTGTATTTGTGAAATTTTTTAGAAAACTTTTAAAAATATGACTTAGTAAAACACTCTTATTTTTCGAGTTCTATGAGGGAAATGACCACTGTGGCCAAACCTTTCTTTCTCAGCGACTCAAACCTAGTGGAAAATGAAGACAACAAATTATACTAAAAAACTGCATTTACAGTATATCTGAATTGTATTTGTGAAAAATTTTTGGAAAACTTTTAAAAATATGACTTAGTAAAACACTCTTATTTTTCGAGTTTTATGAGGGAAATGACCACTGTGGCCAAACCTTTCTTTCTCAGCGAATCAAGCCTAGTGGGAAATGAAGACAACAAATCATACTAAAAAACTGCATTAACAGTATATCTGAATTATATTTGTGAAATTTTTTAGAAAACTTTTAAAAATATGACTTAGTAAAATACTCTTATTTTTCGAGTTCTATGAGGGAAATGACCACTGTGGCCAAACCTTTCTTTCTCAGCGAATCAAACCTAGTGGCATATGAAGACAACATTTCATACTAAAAAACTGCATTTACAATATATCTGAAGTGTATTTGTGAAATTTTTTAGAAAACTTCTAAAAATATGACTTAGTAAAACACTCTTATTTTTTGAGTTCTATGAGGAAAATGACCACTGTGGCCAAACCCTGCTTCCGAATCAAATCAAACCTAGTGAAAAATGCAGACAACAAATCATACTAAAAACTGCATTTACAGTATATCTAAATTGTATTTGTGAAATTTTTTAGAAAACTTTTAAAAATATGACTTAGTAAAACACTTTTATTTTTTGAGTTCTATGAGGGAAATGACCACTGTGGCCAAACCTTTATTTCTCAGCGAATCAAACCTAGTGGAAAATGAAGACAACAAATTATACTAAAAAACTGCATTTACAGTATATCTGAATTGTATTTGTGAAATTTTTTAGAAAACTTTTAAAAGTATGACTTAGTAAAACACTCTTATTTTTCGAGTTCTATGAGGGAAATGACCACTGTGGCCAAACCTTTCTTTCTCAGCGACTCAAACCTAGTGGGAAATGAAGAAAACAAATCATACTAAAAAACTGCATTTACAGTATATCTGAATTGTATTTGTGAAAAATTTTTGGAAAACTTTTAAAAATATGACTTAGTAAAACACTCTTAATTTTTGAGTTTTATGAGGGAAATGACCACTGTGGCCAAACCTTTCTTTCTCAGCGACTCAAACCTAGTGGGAAATGAAGACAACAAATCATGCTAAAAAACTGCATTTACAGTATATCTGAATTGTATTTGTGAAAAATTTTTGGAAAACTTTTAAAAATATGACTTAGTAAAACACTCTTATTTTTTGAGTTTTATGAGGGAAATGACCACTGTGGCCAAACCTTTCTTTTTCAGCAAATCAAACCTAGTGGAAAATGAAGACAACAAATCATTCTAAAAAACTGCATTTACACTATATCTGAATTGTATTTGTGAAATTTTTTAGAAAACTTTTAAAAATATGACTTAGTAAAATACTCTTATTTTTCGAGTTCTATGAGGGAAATGACCACTGTGGCCAAACCTTTCTTTCTCAGCGAATTAAACCTAGTGGCAAATGGAGACAACAAACCATACTAAAAAACTACATTTACAGTATATCTGAATTGTACTTGTGAAATTTTTGAGAAAACTTTTAAAAATATGACTTAGTAAAACACTCTTATTTTTTGAGTTCTATGAGGAAAATGACCACTGTGGCTAAACCCTGCTTCCACATCAAATCAAAACTAGTGAAAAATGAACACAACAAATCATACTATAAAACTGCTTTTGCAGTATATCTGAATTGTACTTGTGAAATTTTTTAGAAAACTTTTAAAAATATGACTTAGTAAAACACTCTTATTTTTCGAGTTCTATGAGGGAAATGACCACTGTGGCCAAATCCTTTTTTCTCAGCAAATCAAACCTAGTGGGAAATGAAGACAACAAACCATACTAAAAAACTGCATTTACAGTATATCTGAATTGTTTTTGTGACATTTTTGAGAAAACTTTTAAAAATATGACTTAGTAAAACACTCTTATTTTTCGAGTTCTATGAGGCAAATGACCACTGTGGCCAAACCCTGCTTTACCAGCAAATGAAACCTAATGGAAAGTGAAGACAACAAATTATGCTATAAAACTGCATTTACAGTATATCTAAATTGTATTTGTGAACTTTTTTAGAAAACTTTTAAAAATATGACTTAGTAAAACACTCTTATTTTTCGAGTTCTATGAGGGAAATGACCACTGTGGCCAAATCCTTTTTTCCCAGCAAATCAAACCTAGTGGGAAATGAAGACAACAAACCATACTAAAAAACTGCATTTACAGTATATCTGAGGTGTATTTCTGACATTTTTGAGAAAACTTTTAAAAATATGACTTGGTAAAACAATCTTATTTTTCGAGTTCTATGAGGGAAATGACCACTGTGGCCAAACCCTGCTTCCATAGCAAATCAAACCTAGTGAAAAGTGAAGACAACAAGTTATCCTATAAAACTGCATTTACAGTATATCTGAATTGTATTTGTGAAATTTTTTTAGAAAACTTTTAAAAATATGACTTAGTAAAACACTCTTATTTTTTGAGTTCTATGAGGGAAATGACCACTGTGGCCAAACCTTTTTTCTCAGCAAATTAAACCTAGTGAGAAATAAGGACAACAAACCATACAAAAAAACTGCATTTACAGTATATCTGAATTGTATTTGTGAAATTTTTTAGAAAACTTTTAAAAATATGACTTAGTAAAACACTCTTATTTTTCGAGTTCTATGAGGGAAATGACCACTGTGGCCAAACCTTTCTCTCTCAGCGAACCAAGCCTAGTGGAAAATGAAAACAACAAATCATGCTAAAAAACTGCATTTACAGTATATCTGAATTGTATTTGTGAAATTTTTTACAAAACTTTTAAAAATATGACTTAGTAAAACACTCTTATTTTTCGAGTTCTATGAGGCAAATGACCACTGTGGCCAAACCCTGCTTCCCCAGCAAATCAAACGTAGTGGAAAGTGAAGACAACAAATTATGCTATAAAACTGCTTTTACAGTATATCTGAATTGTATTTGTGAAATTTTTTAGAAAACTTTTAAAAGTATGACTTGGTAAAACACTCTTATTTTTCGAGTTCTATGAGGGAAATGACCACTGTGGCCAAACCTTTCTTTCTCAGCGACTCAAACCTAGTGGGAAATGAAGAAAACAAATCATACTAAAAAACTGCATTTACAGTATATCTGAATTGTATTTGTGAAAAATTTTTGGAAAACTTTTAAAAATATGACTTAGTAAAACACTCTTAATTTTTGAGTTTTATGAGGGAAATGACCACTGTGGCCAAACCTTTCTTTCTCAGCGACTCAAACCTAGTGGGAAATGAAGACAACAAATCATGCTAAAAAACTGCATTTACAGTATATCTGAATTGTATTTGTGAAAAATTTTTGGAAAACTTTTAAAAATATGACTTAGTAAAACACTCTTATTTTTTGAGTTTTATGAGGGAAATGACCACTGTGGCCAAACCTTTCTTTTTCAGCAAATCAAACCTAGTGGAAAATGAAGACAACAAATCATTCTAAAAAACTGCATTTACACTATATCTGAATTGTATTTGTGAAATTTTTTAGAAAACTTTTAAAAATATGACTTAGTAAAATACTCTTATTTTTCGAGTTCTATGAGGGAAATGACCACTGTGGCCAAACCTTTCTTTCTCAGCGAATTAAACCTAGTGGCAAATGGAGACAACAAACCATACTAAAAAACTACATTTACAGTATATCTGAATTGTACTTGTGAAATTTTTGAGAAAACTTTTAAAAATATGACTTAGTAAAACACTCTTATTTTTTGAGTTCTATGAGGAAAATGACCACTGTGGCTAAACCCTGCTTCCACATCAAATCAAAACTAGTGAAAAATGAACACAACAAATCATACTATAAAACTGCTTTTGCAGTATATCTGAATTGTACTTGTGAAATTTTTTAGAAAACTTTTAAAAATATGACTTAGTAAAACACTCTTATTTTTCGAGTTCTATGAGGGAAATGACCACTGTGGCCAAATCCTTTTTTCTCAGCAAATCAAACCTAGTGGGAAATGAAGACAACAAACCATACTAAAAAACTGCATTTACAGTATATCTGAATTGTTTTTGTGACATTTTTGAGAAAACTTTTAAAAATATGACTTAGTAAAACACTCTTATTTTTCGAGTTCTATGAGGCAAATGACCACTGTGGCCAAACCCTGCTTTACCAGCAAATGAAACCTAATGGAAAGTGAAGACAACAAATTATGCTATAAAACTGCATTTACAGTATATCTAAATTGTATTTGTGAACTTTTTTAGAAAACTTTTAAAAATATGACTTAGTAAAACACTCTTATTTTTCGAGTTCTATGAGGGAAATGACCACTGTGGCCAAATCCTTTTTTCTCAGCAAATCAAACCTAGTGGGAAATGAAGACAACAAACCATACTAAAAAACTGCATTTACAGTATATCTGAGGTGTATTTCTGACATTTTTGAGAAAACTTTTAAAAATATGACTTGGTAAAACAATCTTATTTTTCGAGTTCTATGAGGGAAATGACCACTGTGGCCAAACCCTGCTTCCATAGCAAATCAAACCTAGTGGAAAGTGAAGACAACAAGTTATCCTATAAAACTGCATTTACAGTATATCTGAATTGTATTTGTGAAATTTTTTTAGAAAATGACTTAGTAAAACACTCTTATTTTTCGAGTTCTATGAGGGAAATGACCACTGTGGCCAAACCTTTCTTTCTTAGCGAACCAAACCTAGTGGAAAATGACGACAACAAACCATACTAAAAAACTGCGTTTACAGTATATCTGAATTGTATTTGTGAAATTTTTTAGAAAACTTTTAAAAATATGACTTAGTAAAACACTCTTATTTTTCGAGTTCTATGAGGGAAATGACCACTGTGGCCAAACCTTTCTTTCTCAGCGACTCAAACCTAGTGGAAAATGAAGACAACAAATTATACTAAAAAACTGCATTTACAGTATATCTGAATTGTATTTGTGAAAAATTTTTGGAAAACTTTTAAAAATATGACTTAGTAAAACACTCTTATTTTTCGAGTTTTATGAGGGAAATGACCACTGTGGCCAAACCTTTCTTTCTCAGCGAATCAAACCTAGTGGCAAATGAAGACAACATTTCATACTAAAAAACTGCATTTACAATATATCTGAAGTGTATTTGTGAAATTTTTTAGAAAACTTCTAAAAATATGACTTAGTAAAACACTCTTATTTTTTGAGTTCTATGAGGAAAATGACCACTGTGGCCAAACCCTGCTTCCGAATCAAATCAAACCTAGTGAAAAATGCAGACAACAAATCATACTAAAAACTGCATTTACAGTATATCTAAATTGTATTTGTGAAATTTTTTAGAAAACTTTTAAAAATATGACTTAGTAAAACACTTTTATTTTTTGAGTTCTATGAGGGAAATGACCACTGTGGCCAAACCTTTATTTCTCAGCGAATCAAACCTAGTGGAAAATGAAGACAACAAATTATACTAAAAAACTGCATTTACAGTATATCTGAATTGTATTTGTGAAATTTTTTAGAAAACTTTTAAAAGTATGACTTAGTAAAACACTCTTATTTTTCGAGTTCTATGAGGGAAATGACCACTGTGGCCAAACCTTTCTTTCTCAGCGAATCAAACCTAGTGGGAAATGAAGACAACAAATCATACTAAAAAACTGCATTTACAATATATCTAAAGTGTATTTGTGAAATTTTTTAGAAAACTTTTGAAAATATGACTTAGTAAAACACTCTTATTTTTTGAGTTCTATGAGGAAAATGACCACTGTGGCCAAACCCTTCTTTCTCAGCAAATCAAACCTAGTGGAAAGTAAAGACAACAGATCATGCTAAAAAACTGCATTTACAGTATATCTAAATTGTATTTGTGAAATTTTTTAAAAAACTTTTAAAAATATGACTTAGTAAAACACTCTTATTTTTCGAGTTCTATGAGGGAAATGACCACTGTGGCCAAACCTTTCTTTCTTAGCGAACCAAACCTAGTGAAAAATGACGACAACAAACCATACTAAAAAACTGCATTTACAGTATATCTGAATTGTATTTGTGAAATTTTTTAGAAAACTTTTAAAAATATGACTTAGTAAAACACTCTTATTTTTCGAGTTCTATGAGGGAAATGACCACTGTGGCCAAACCTTTCTTTCTCAGCGACTCAAACCTAGTGGAAAATGAAGACAACAAATTATACTAAAAAACTGCATTTACAGTATATCTGAATTGTATTTGTGAAAAATTTTTGGAAAACTTTTAAAAATATGACTTAGTAAAACACTCTTATTTTTCGAGTTTTATGAGGGAAATGACCACTGTGGCCAAACCTTTCTTTCTCAGCGAATCAAACCTAGTGGGAAATGAAGACAACAAATCATACTAAAAAACTGCCTTAACAGTATATCTGAATTATATTTGTGAAATTTTTTAGAAAACTTTTAAAAATATGACTTAGTAAAATACTCTTATTTTTCGAGTTCTATGAGGGAAATGACCACTGTGGCCAAACCTTTCTTTCTCAGCGAATCAAACCTAGTGGCATATGAAGACAACATTTCATACTAAAAAACTGCATTTACAATATATCTGAAGTGTATTTGTGAAATTTTTTAGAAAACTTCTAAAAATATGACTTAGTAAAACACTCTTATTTTTTGAGTTCTATGAGGAAAATGACCACTGTGGCCAAACCCTGCTTCCGAATCAAATCAAACCTAGTGAAAAATGCAGACAACAAATCATACTAAAAACTGCATTTACAGTATATCTAAATTGTATTTGTGAAATTTTTTAGAAAACTTTTAAAAATATGACTTAGTAAAACACTTTTATTTTTTGAGTTCTATGAGGGAAATGACCACTGTGGCCAAACCTTTATTTCTCAGCGAATCAAACCTAGTGGAAAATGAAGACAACAAATTATACTAAAAAACTGCATTTACAGTATATCTGAATTGTATTTGTGAAATTTTTTAGAAAACTTTTAAAAGTATGACTTAGTAAAACACTCTTATTTTTCGAGTTCTATGAGGGAAATGACCACTGTGGCCAAACCTTTCTTTCTCAGCGACTCAAACCTAGTGGGAAATGAAGACAACAAATCATACTAAAAAACTGCATTTACAGTATATCTGAATTGTATTTGTGAAAAATTTTTGGAAAACTTTTAAAAATATGACTTAGTAAAACACTCTTAATTTTTGAGTTTTATGAGGGAAATGACCACTGTGGCCAAACCTTTCTTTCTCAGCGACTCAAACCTAGTGGGAAATGAAGACAACAAATCATGCTAAAAAACTGCATTTACAGTATATCTGAATTGTATTTGTGAAAAATTTTTGGAAAACTTTTAAAAATATGACTTAGTAAAACACTCTTATTTTTTGAGTTTTATGAGGGAAATGACCACTGTGGCCAAACCTTTCTTTTTCAGCAAATCAAACCTAGCGGAAAATGAAGACAACAAATCATTCTAAAAAACTGCATTTACACTATATCTGAATTGTATTTGTGAAATTTTTTAGAAAACTTTTAAAAATATGACTTAGTAAAATACTCTTATTTTTCGAGTTCTATGAGGGAAATGACCACTGTGGCCAAACCTTTCTTTCTCAGCGAATTAAACCTAGTGGCAAATGGAGACAACAAACCATACTAAAAAACTACATTTACAGTATATCTGAATTGTACTTGTGAAATTTTTGAGAAAACTTTTAAAAATATGACTTAGTAAAACACTCTTATTTTTTGAGTTCTATGAGGAAAATGACCACTGTGGCTAAACCCTGCTTCCACATCAAATCAAAACTAGTGAAAAATGAACACAACAAATCATACTATAAAACTGCTTTTGCAGTATATCTGAATTGTACTTGTGAAATTTTTTAGAAAACTTTTAAAAATATGACTTAGTAAAACACTCTTATTTTTCGAGTTCTATGAGGGAAATGACCACTGTGGCCAAATCCTTTTTTCTCAGCAAATCAAACCTAGTGGGAAATGAAGACAACAAACCATACTAAAAAACTGCATTTACAGTATATCTGAATTGTTTTTGTGACATTTTTGAGAAAACTTTTAAAAATATGACTTAGTAAAACACTCTTATTTTTCGAGTTCTATGAGGCAAATGACCACTGTGGCCAAACCCTGCTTTACCAGCAAATGAAACCTAATGGAAAGTGAAGACAACAAATTATGCTATAAAACTGCATTTACAGTATATCTAAATTGTATTTGTGAACTTTTTTAGAAAACTTTTAAAAATATGACTTAGTAAAACACTCTTATTTTTCGAGTTCTATGAGGGAAATGACCACTGTGGCCAAATCCTTTTTTCTCAGCAAATCAAACCTAGTGGGAAATGAAGACAACAAACTATACTAAAAAACTGCATTTACAGTATATCTGAGGTGTATTTCTGACATTTTTGAGAAAACTTTTAAAAATATGACTTGGTAAAACAATCTTATTTTTCGAGTTCTATGAGGGAAATGACCACTGTGGCCAAACCCTGCTTCCATAGCAAATCAAACCTAGTGGAAAGTGAAGACAACAAGTTATCCTATAAAACTGCATTTACAGTATATCTGAATTGTATTTGTGAAATTTTTTTAGAAAACTTTTAAAAATATGACTTAGTAAAACACTCTTATTTTTTGAGTTCTATGAGGGAAATGACCACTGTGGCCAAACCTTTTTTCTCAGCAAATTAAACCTAGTGAGAAATAAAGACAACAAACCATACAAAAAAACTGCATTTACAGTATATCTGAATTGTATTTGTGAAATTTTTTAGAAAACTTTTAAAAATATGACTTAGTAAAACACTCTTATTTTTCGAGTTCTATGAGGGAAATGACCACTGTGGCCAAACCTTTCTCTGTCAGCGAACCAAACCTAGTGGAGAATGAAAACAACAAATCATGCTAAAAAACTGCATTTACAGTATATCTGAATTGTATTTGTGAAATTTTTTACAAAACTTTTAAAAATATGACTTAGTAAAACACTCTTATTTTTCGAGTTCTATGAGGCAAATGACCACTGTGGCCAAACCCTGCTTTCCCAGCAAATCAAACGTAGTGGAAAGTGAAGACAACAAATTATGCTATAAAACTGCTTTTACAGTATATCTGAATTGTACTTGTGAAATTTTTTAGAAAACTTTTAAAAATATGACTTAGTAAAACACTCTTATTTTTCGAGTTCTATGAGGGAAATGACCACTGTGGCCAAACCTTTCTTTCTCAGCGAATCAAACCTAGTGGGAAATGAAGACAACAAATCATACTAAAAAACTGCATTTACAATATATCTAAAGTGTATTTGTGAAATTTTTTAGAAAACTTTTGAAAATATGACTTAGTAAAACACTCTTATTTTTTGAGTTCTATGAGGAAAATGACCACTGTGGCCAAACCCTTCTTTCTCAGCAAATCAAACCTAGTGCAAAGTGAAGACAACAGATCATGCTAAAAAACTGCATTTACAGTATATCTGAATTGTATTTGTGAAATTTTTTAGAAAACTTTTAAAAATATGACTTAGTAAAACACTCTTATTTTTCGAGTTCTATGAGGGAAATGACCACTGTGGCCAAACCTTTCTTTCTCAGCGACTCAAACCTAGTGGAAAATGAAGACAACAAATTATACTAAAAAACTGCATTTACAGTATATCTGAATTGTATTTGTGAAAAATTTTTGGAAAACTTTTAAAAATATGACTTAGTAAAACACTCTTATTTTTTGAGTTTTATGAGGGAAATGACCACTGTGGCCAAACCTTTCTTTCTCAGCGAATCAAACCTAGTGGGAAATGAAGACAACAAATCATACTAAAAAACTGCATTAACAGTATATCTGAATTATATTTGTGAAATTTTTTAGAAAACTTTTAAAAATATGACTTAGTAAAATACTCTTATTTTTCGAGTTCTATGAGGGAAATGACCACTGTGGCCAAACCTTTCTTTCTCAGCGAATCAAACCTAGTGGCAAATGAAGACAACATTTCATACTAAAAAACTGCATTTACAATATATCTGAAGTGTATTTGTGAAATTTTTTAGAAAACTTCTAAAAATATGACTTAGTAAAACACTCTTATTTTTTGAGTTCTATGAGGAAAATGACCACTGTGGCCAAACCCTGCTTCCGAATCAAATCAAACCTAGTGAAAAATGCAGACAACAAATCATACTAAAAACTGCATTTACAGTATATCTAAATTGTATTTGTGAAATTTTTTAGAAAACTTTTAAAAATATGACTTAGTAAAACACTTTTATTTTTTGAGTTCTATGAGGGAAATGACCACTGTGGCCAAACCTTTATTTCTCAGCGAATCAAACCTAGTGGAAAATGAAGACAACAAATTATACTAAAAAACTGCATTTACAGTATATCTGAATTGTATTTGTGAAATTTTTTAGAAAACTTTTAAAAGTATGACTTAGTAAAACACTCTTATTTTTCGAGTTCTATGAGGGAAATGACCACTGTGGCCAAACCTTTCTTTCTCAGCGACTCAAACCTAGTGGGAAATGAAGACAACAAATCATACTAAAAAACTGCATTTACAGTATATCTGAATTGTATTTGTGAAAAATTTTTGGAAAACTTTTAAAAATATGACTTAGTAAAACACTCTTAATTTTTGAGTTTTATGAGGGAAATGACCACTGTGGCCAAACCTTTCTTTCTCAGCGACTCAAACCTAGTGGGAAATGAAGACAACAAATCATGCTAAAAAACTGCATTTACAGTATATCTGAATTGTATTTGTGAAAAATTTTTGGAAAACTTTTAAAAATATGACTTAGTAAAACACTCTTATTTTTTGAGTTTTATGAGGGAAATGACCACTGTGGCCAAACCTTTCTTTTTCAGCAAATCAAACCTAGTGGAAAATGAAGACAACAAATCATTCTAAAAAACTGCATTTACACTATATCTGAATTGTATTTGTGAAATTTTTTAGAAAACTTTTAAAAATATGACTTAGTAAAATACTCTTATTTTTCGAGTTCTATGAGGGAAATGACCACTGTGGCCAAACCTTTCTTTCTCAGCGAATTAAACCTAGTGGCAAATGGAGACAACAAACCATACTAAAAAACTACATTTACAGTATATCTGAATTGTACTTGTGAAATTTTTGAGAAAACTTTTAAAAATATGACTTAGTAAAACACTCTTATTTTTTGAGTTCTATGAGGAAAATGACCACTGTGGCTAAACCCTGCTTCCACATCAAATCAAAACTAGTGAAAAATAAACACAACAAATCATACTATAAAACTGCTTTTGCAGTATATCTGAATTGTACTTGTGAAATTTTTTAGAAAACTTTTAAAAATATGACTTAGTAAAACACTCTTATTTTTCGAGTTCTATGAGGGAAATGACCACTGTGGCCAAATCCTTTTTTCTCAGCAAATCAAACCTAGTGGGAAATGAAGACAACAAACCATACTAAAAAACTGCATTTACAGTATATCTGAATTGTATTTGTGACATTTTTGAGAAAACTTTTAAAAATATGACTTAGTAAAACACTCTTATTTTTCGAGTTCTATGAGGCAAATGACCACTGTGGCCAAACCCTGCTTTACCAGCAAATGAAACCTAATGGAAAGTAAAGACAACAAATTATGCTATAAAACTGCATTTACAGTATATCTAAATTGTATTTGTGAACTTTTTTAGAAAACTTTTAAAAATATGACTTAGTAAAACACTCTTATTTTTCGAGTTCTATGAGGGAAATGACCACTGTGGCCAAATCCTTTTTTCTCAGCAAATCAAACCTAGTGGGAAATGAAGACAACAAACCATACTAAAAAACTGCATTTACAGTATATCTGAGGTGTATTTCTGACATTTTTGAGAAAACTTTTAAAAATTTGACTTGGTAAAACAATCTTATTTTTCGAGTTCTATGAGGGAAATGACCACTGTGGCCAAACCCTGCTTCCATAGCAAATCAAACCTAGTGGAAAGTGAAGACAACAAGTTATCCTATAAAACTGCATTTACAGTATATCTGAATTGTATTTGTGAAATTTTTTTAGAAAACTTTTAAAAATATGACTTAGTAAAACACTCTTATTTTTTGAGTTCTATGAGGGAAATGACCACTGTGGCCAAACCTTTTTTCTCAGCAAATTAAACCTAGTGAGAAATAAAGACAACAAACCATACAAAAAACTGCATTTACAGTATATCTGAATTGTATTTGTGAAATTTTTTAGAAAACTTTTAAAAATATGACTTAGTAAAACAATCTTATTTTTCGAGTTCTATGAGGGAAATGACCACTGTGGCCAAACCTTTCTCTCTCAGCGAACCAAACCTAGTGGAAAATGAAAACAACAAATCATGCTAAAAAACTGCATTTACAGTATATCTGAATTGTATTTGTGAAATTTTTTACAAAACTTTTAAAAATATGACTTAGTAAAACACTCTTATTTTTCGAGTTCTATGAGGCAAATGACCACTGTGGCCAAACCCTGCTTCCCCAGCAAATCAAACGTAGTGGAAAGTGAAGACAACAAATTATGCTATAAAACTGCTTTTACAGTATATCTGAATTGTACTTGTGAAATTTTTTAGAAAACTTTTAAAAATATGACTTAGTAAAACACTCTTATTTTTCGAGTTCTATGAGGGAAATGACCACTGTGGCCAAACCTTTCTTTCTCAGCGAATCAAACCTAGTGGGAAATGAAGACAACAAATCATGCTAAAAAACTGCATTTACAATATATCTAAAGTGTATTTGTGAAATTTTTTAGAAAACTTTTGAAAATATGACTTAGTAAAACACTCTTATTTTTTGAGTTCTATGAGGAAAATGACCACTGTGGCCAAACCCTTCTTTCTCAGCAAATCAAACCTAGTGGAAAGTGAAGACAACAGATCATGCTAAAAAACTGCATTTACAGTATATCTAAATTGTATTTGTGAAATTTTTTAAAAAACTTTTAAAAATATGACTTAGTAAAACACTCTTATTTTTCGAGTTCTATGAGGGAAATGACCACTGTGGCCAAACCTTTCTTTCTTAGCGAACCAAACCTAGTGGAAAATGACGACAACAAACCATACTAAAAAACTGCATTTACAGTATATCTGAATTGTATTTGTGAAATTTTTTAGAAAACTTTTAAAAATATGACTTAGTAAAACACTCTTATTTTTCGAGTTCTATGAGGGAAATGACCACTGTGGCCAAACCTTTCTTTCTCAGCGACTCAAACCTAGTGGAAAATGAAGACAACAAATTATACTAAAAAACTGCATTTACAGTATATCTGAATTGTATTTGTGAAAAATTTTTGGAAAACTTTTAAAAATATGACTTAGTAAAACACTCTTATTTTTCGAGTTTTATGAGGGAAATGACCACTGTGGCCAAACCTTTCTTTCTCAGCGAATCAAACCTAGTGGGAAATGAAGACAACAAATCATACTAAAAAACTGCATTAACAGTATATCTGAATTATATTTGTGAAATTTTTTAGAAAACTTTTAAAAATATGACTTAGTAAAATACTCTTATTTTTCGAGTTCTATGAGGGAAATGACCACTGTGGCCAAACCTTTCTTTCTCAGCGAATCAAACCTAGTGGCAAATGAAGACAACATTTCATACTAAAAAACTGCATTTACAATATATCTGAAGTGTATTTGTGAAATTTTTTAGAAAACTTCTAAAAATATGACTTAGTAAAACACTCTTATTTTTTGAGTTCTATGAGGAAAATGACCACTGTGGCCAAACCCTGCTTCCGAATCAAATCAAACCTAGTGAAAAATGCAGACAACAAATCATACTAAAAACTGCATTTACAGTATATCTAAATTGTATTTGTGAAATTTTTTAGAAAACTTTTAAAAATATTTTTTTTTTTTTTTTTTTTTTTTTAAATGCATGTTTATTATTTATTGTATCTTCAAATATGAACTAACAATAAGTATTCAAATCTTAAATCTATAAAAAAAAAAAATTATTAGGCCCGACCAATGTCGGACATAAGCTTAGTGATAGTTATTAATAATACATAAGTAGTGATAAGCAACAAAAAGAAAAAGGTGTTTTCAAGCAGCTTCATCATCTAGAGTGTTGAATATTAGAGCCCGTGTATCTCTCTTTTTTAAGCGGATGTGTCCAGTAAAGTTCAAAATATTACGAGCAAGCGGATTAGGATGTGACTCGAGTTTTGTTAGGTATTTGCCTGCGTATTTTGCAATTTCTTCAGTCACTAGTGGCATATTCAAATCGCGATGTATATTTGAATTTTTGATGTACCATGGAGCCGATGTTATCATGCGTAAAATTTTATTTTGCCTTCGTTGAATTTTCTCTACATTTGAAGCTGAAGCAGTGCCCCATAGTTGAATTCCGTAACACCATATTGGCTTTAAAAGCGACTTGTATATTAAAAGTTTGCAGTCTAGGCTAAGTGTTGAATTTCTACCAATCAGCCAATGTACCTGAGTTAATTTAAGTTTCATTTGAGTTAACTTAGAGTCAATGTGGTGTTTCCATGTAAGTCGTCGATCAAGGTGTATGCCAAGATATTTCACATGTGAATGTTGAGGAACAACTTGATTGTTAATCCGAATGGTGGAGCAAGTATCTCTTCTTAGGGTGAACGTTATATGGACACACTTTTGTTCATTGACTTTAATTCTCCATAAGTTTAACCAAAGCTCCATCTGGCTAATGTATTCCTGGAGTTTGCGGGATGCCTCATCAGGGTTTTCGTGCATACTAAGGCAGGCTGTATCGTCGGCAAATGTGGAAGTATGGATACTACTGCTCACAGGCATATCACAAGTATAAATCAAATATAAAACTGGTCCCAGTATGCTCCCCTGTGGCACACCGGATGAAATAGTTTCAGGCCTACTCGTAAAGTCTCCTTCCACAACAGTGAACTTACGGGAAATAATGTAACTTTCCAAAAGATTTAAAATGTTTATTGGTAAGTAAGTCTTCAATTTTAAAATTAGGCCTTCATGCCACACTTTATCAAATGCCTGGGAAACGTCAATAAAGAGCGCAGAGCAATACTTTTTTTCCTCAAAAGTTCTTCTTATAAATTGAACCAGTCTGTGAGTTTGTTCAATGGTGCTATGCTGACTTCTAAAACCAAATTGATGGTCTGGTATGCACCCACTACTAATTAGAATTTGGGACAATTTTGTTTTGAGCAGTTTTTCGAAAAGCTTTGACATAGTTGATAGTAGACTTATTGGCCTATATGACTCAGCCTTGGTTATATCTTTGCCCGGCTTTGGAATCATTTTAACCTTGGCAAGCTTCCAGCTGTGTGGATAATACTCCAGTCGTAAAATGGCATTAAATATGAATAATAGGATTCTCATTGCAATACGAGGCAAGTTCATAAGCATCTGGTTACTAATTCCATCAATACCCGGAGCTTTCTTCGGGTTGAGTTCGGCAATTAATTTTTGTAAATCACGCGTCTTAAACTTTATGTGTTGAGGGGGTAGAGCGACTACATTCGGCAAATCAGCAACACCAGTACATATGTTTGGCGTAAAAACGGATTTTAAGTGCTCAGCAAATATTTTACCTTTTTCAGTATCGCTTCTTGCCCAACTTCCGGTAGATGTGCGTAGAGGTGGCTTATACTCAACGGGTGTTTTAAGCTTTCTAGCAGCGCGCCACAAAGAGTAATTAGACGCTGGTGTGACATCAAGACCTTCCAGATAATTTTTAAGAGATGCAGTTTTTTCAGATGCAAGCAACTCTTGGAGTCGTTTAGTGCACTCTTTAAATCTGATTTTATTTTGTGGTGATCTTTGCTGTTGCCATTCCCTTCTAGCTCTTCTTTTTTCACGTACGAGACGTTCAATGTCTGTAGAATAAATTTTATTAAACCCAGTCTGCGGATGGGAGTTAGTGGCATGTTCAGCAGCCTGTTTAATATTCTCGCTGAGATTGGCAATGTTAGATTCAATATCATCGGATGTTCTAAGCGTAATGTTTTCCGTACAATGACTACTGAGATATTTTTTGAACCCCAGCCAATTAACACGATTGATCATCTTCACATATGGGTTAGGTAAGTTACTTCTTAATGGACTACAAATTGTAATGATCGTCGGAGAGTGATCGGACGAAAGATCAATAGAAGCTTGAACTTGAATTAAATCCCTAGAGATATTTTTTATGATGCCAAAATCTATAACATCCGGAATTTTTTGTATGTCAGTAGGCCAGTAAGTGGGCTCCCCACTCGAAATGACATCCAAGCCCATTTTTGAAATAGTGTTGAACAATGCTCGACCTCTGGGGGTAATAAGACGCGAACCCCAGAACGTATGCTTAGCATTGTAGTCGCCAGCTGCTACAAAACAAGGTCCAAGAGATTTGTAGAAATCCTCATATTGATTCTCAGTGATTGAAAATCTGGGAGGGGAATAAATTGATGATATAACAAAATTTGTACAAAAACTTTCAATGCCAATATTTGTTGCTTGTAGGTGTTCTTCACAAATGTTATCAAGAACATAGTGCTTGAGTCTTGACTTTATTATAATTGCTGATCCACCGCAAGCCCTTCCTCTAGGGTCCTTTGTATCATATATAGTGTAGCCATATATTTTAAAAAGACTTCTCGAAGTCAAATGAGTCTCAGATACTAACATTACATCAATATTTTTTTCCATGAGGAAGTGCTCAAGTTCATTTTTATGTTGGCGAATGCCGTTTGCGTTCCAGAAACATATTGTTAACGTGTTCATGGCTTATTAATTAATGCTTGAAGCAGAGTATTCTGCATTCGCAGCATTTCTTGCATCATGCTAGTCATATTTGTTGTAAAATTGTTTATAGTTTGCACCAGATTTTCAATAGTAGCTTCAAGGCGATTAAAATTAAAGCTTGCGTCAGTATTTTTTGAATTATTTGGCGAGGAAACATTTTGTGTGGGAATTGAATTTGTCTTAGCAGCATCTGCATACGATACACGGGAAGTAACTGGTTGGCTCATTTGCGCAAAAGTGGCAGAGTAAGCGTTTGCTGATTGAGCTGGAGCTAATTTAGGTTTTTGCACTATAGTCTTCTTTACGAAAGAGTACACAGGACAACCTCTGTAGTTAGCGGTGTGATTACCTCCACAATTACTGCATTTTTTATCACTTTGATCTTTTGGCTTATTGCAACTAGCAGTGCCGTGTAATTCGCCGCACACAACACAAACAGAGGGTAAATTGCAGTATGTTTTTGTATGGCCATATTCTTGGCAATTATAGCACTGCACGGGACCTGAACGCTTATGTGGCTCTTCAACTGTGATTTTTCGGTACAAGAGGTATTTCAAATTATAAATTGGATGCGTTTCATTTTTTTTTCAATTTTATATCATTAGGCTCAAGTTCAACACGAAATAGGGGTTGAGGAATCTTCTCTCTATTTATTATATTGGACACATTTTTTACCTTAAACCCCTGGAGGACGAGTGCATCTTTTATTTCTTCGGGAACAACATAAGAATCTATGCCCTTCAATACGATCTGCATGCCTTTAGCGCTCTTAAGCTGGTATGTGTAGAAGCTTGTTTTATTTTTTTCAAATTCAGCAACCATTTTGCGGAAATCTTTTTCGTCATAAATTTGGACTTTAGTTTCATCGATGTTGCCACGTTTTATTGGAACAACGTGAAATTTATTCTCACCAATGACCGAAATTAATTTTTTAATAAGGGCATTTGAATTTTTTTGTCTCAAATATATTGGTGGCGGCTTGGATATTTTATTCGAGGCTACCTCGGGTTTGTCGTTGTCATCTTGCAAAATTTCGAAGCGGTTTTGGCGATTAGTTGAGGCTGCGCTGTTATCCCTAGACATTTTTGGAGCAGATGAAATTTTTGAAGAATTCGGGCTTTGCCCACGCTTTACCACGGTTATATATCTGTCCATTCCGACTTGTACCTTGAGTTTCGAGCCGCTGTTATCTGTAGTGATAACTTTGTTAAGTGATGAACACGAGCCTGAAGGGGATGATATTACTGGCTTATATGAAGAAGTACTGGGCAACTGTAATGTTAATGCATCATTACTATTTGGCATTGGACAAAGCGAAGTTGATCGCTGACGAAAAATTGGCTTTGACGTTAAAAAAAGACTTTCATCAGATTTATTTTTTATATTTTTTCCATTAAGAGTTTCAGAACTCACAGTAAAATAAGCATTTCTGCCGTTAGAACTCACTTCAATTTTTTTTGTATTTGAGGCACTCATACAAAGAATTCCTCAAGGGATATTCGTTTGTGTTTTTTTTTGTTTGCGGTCTTTTTTTGTTTTTGTTATTTATGATTGTTTATTTGTTTAGAGGTACACATATATAGCATTCCTCAATATCACTTTGTTTAATTTTTTTTGTTTGCGGTTTTTTTTTGTTTTTGTTATTTTTACTATGTAAAAATATTAGCAAAGCATAAAGCTTATTTATTAAAGACAGTATGTACCTATTACGAATAATATGTACTACGAATATTTTTTGTTTGTTTAATTTTTTGTAAGAAAAATTCCGCTAATCGACTGTTCGCTATGAAGGTACCACGAGAACTTTTTGAGTTCTATGAGGGAAATGACCACTGTGGCCAAACCTTTATTTCTCAGCGAATCAAACCTAGTGGAAAATGAAGACAACAAATTATACTAAAAAACTGCATTTACAGTATATCTGAATTGTATTTGTGAAATTTTTTAGAAAACTTTTAAAAGTATGACTTAGTAAAACACTCTTATTTTTCGAGTTCTATGAGGGAAATGACCACTGTGGCCAAACCTTTCTTTCTCAGCGACTCAAACCTAGTGGGAAATGAAGACAACAAATCATACTAAAAAACTGCATTTACAGTATATCTGAATTGTATTTGTGAAAAATTTTTGGAAAACTTTTAAAAATATGACTTAGTAAAACACTCTTAATTTTTGAGTTTTATGAGGGAAATGACCACTGTGGCCAAACCTTTCTTTCTCAGCGACTCAAACCTAGTGGGAAATGAAGACAACAAATCATGCTAAAAAACTGCATTTACAGTATATCTGAATTGTATTTGTGAAAAATTTTTGGAAAACTTTTAAAAATATGACTTAGTAAAATACTCTTATTTTTCGAGTTCTATGAGGGAAATGACCACTGTGGCCAAACCTTTCTTTCTCAGCGAATTAAACCTAGTGGCAAATGGAGACAACAAACTATACTAAAAAACTACATTTACAGTATATCTGAATTGTACTTGTGAAATTTTTGAGAAAACTTTTAAAAATATGACTTAGTAAAACACTCTTATTTTTTGAGTTCTATGAGGAAAATGACCACTGTGGCTAAACCCTGCTTCCACATCAAATCAAAACTAGTGAAAAATGAACACAACAAATCATACTATAAAACTGCTTTTGCAGTATATCTGAATTGTACTTGTGAAATTTTTTAGAAAACTTTTAAAAATATGACTTAGTAAAACACTCTTATTTTTCGAGTTCTATGAGGGAAATGACCACTGTGGCCAAATCCTTTTTTCTCAGCAAATCAAACCTAGTGGGAAATGAAGACAACAAACCATACTAAAAAACTGTATTTACAGTATATCTGAATTGTATTTGTGACATTTTTGAGAAAACTTTTAAAAATATGACTTAGTAAAACACTCTTATTTTTCGAGTTCTATGAGGCAAATGACCACTGTGGCCAAACCCTGCTTTACCAGCAAATAAAACCTAATGGAAAGTGAAGACAACAAATCATGCTATAAAACTGCATTTACAGTATATCTAAATTGTATTTGTGAACTTTTTTAGAAAACTTTTAAAAATATGACTTAGTAAAACACTCTTATTTTTCGAGTTCTATGAGGGAAATGACCACTGTGGCCAAATCCTTTTTTCTCAGCAAATCAAACCTAGTGGGAAATGAAGACAACAAACCATACTAAAAAACTGCATTTACAGTATATCTGAGGTGTATTTCTGACATTTTTGAGAAAACTTTTAAAAATATGACTTGGTAAAACAATCTTATTTTTCGAGTTCTATGAGGGAAATGACCACTGTGGCCAAACCCTGCTTCCATAGCAAATCAAACCTAGTGGAAAGTGAAGACAACAAGTTATCCTATAAAACTGCATTTACAGTATATCTGAATTGTATTTGTGAAATTTTTTTAGAAAACTTTTAAAAATATGACTTAGTAAAACACTCTTATTTTTTGAGTTCTATGAGGGAAATGACCACTGTGGCCAAACCTTTTTTCTCAGCAAATTAAACCTAGTGAGAAATAAAGACAACAAACCATACAAAAAAACTGCATTTACAGTATATCTGAATTGTATTTGTGAAATTTTTTAGAAAACTTTTAAAAATATGACTTAGTAAAACACTCTTATTTTTCGAGTTCTATGAGGGAAATGACCACTGTGGCCAAACCTTTCTCTCTCAGCGAACCAAACCTAGTGGAAAATGAAAACAACAAATCATGCTAAAAAACTGCATTTACAGTATATCTGAATTGTATTTGTGAAATTTTTTACAAAACTTTTAAAAATATGACTTAGTAAAACACTCTTATTTTTCGAGTTCTATGAGGCAAATGACCACTGTGGCCAAACCCTGCTTCCCCAGCAAATCAAACGTAGTGGAAAGTGAAGACAACAAATTATGCTATAAAACTTCTTTTACAGTATATCTGAATTGTACTTGTGAAATTTTTTAGAAAACTTTTAAAAATATGACTTAGTAAAACACTCTTATTTTTCGAGTTCTATGAGGGAAATGACCACTGTGGCCAAACCTTTCTTTCTCAGCGAATCAAACCTAGTGGGAAATGAAGACAACAAATCATACTAAAAAACTGCATTTACAATATATCTAAAGTGTATTTGTGAAATTTTTTAGAAAACTTTTGAAAATATGACTTAGTAAAACACTCTTATTTTTTGAGTTCTATGAGCAAAATGACCACTGTGGCCAAACCCTTCTTTCTCAGCAAATCAAACCTAGTGGAAAGTGAAGACAACAGATCATGCTAAAAAACTACATTTACAGTATATCTAAATTGTATTTGTGAAATTTTTTAAAAAACTTTTAAAAATATGACTTAGTAAAACACTCTTATTTTTCGAGTTCTATGAGGGAAATGACCACTGTGGCCAAACCTTTCTTTCTTAGCGAACCAAACCTAGTGGAAAATGACGACAACAAATCATACTAAAAAACTGCATTTACAGTATATCTGAATTGTATTTGTGAAATTTTTTAGAAAACTTTTAAAAATATGACTTAGTAAAACACTCTTATTTTTCGAGTTCTATGAGGGAAATGACCACTGTGGCCAAACCTTTCTTTCTCAGCGACTCAAACCTAGTGGAAAATGAAGACAACAAATTATACTAAAAAACTGCATTTACAGTATATCTGAATTGTATTTGTGAAAAATTTTTGGAAAACTTTTAAAAATATGACTTAGTAAAACACTCTTATTTTTCGAGTTTTATGAGGGAAATGACCACTGTGGCCAAACCTTTCTTTCTCAGCGAATCAAACCTAGTGGGAAATGAAGACAACAAATCATACTAAAAAACTGCATTAACAGTATATCTGAATTATATTTGTGAAATTTTTTAGAAAACTTTTAAAAATATGACTTAGTAAAATACTCTTATTTTTCGAGTTCTATGAGGGAAATGACCACTGTGGCCAAACCTTTCTTTCTCAGCGAATCAAACCTAGTGGCAAATGAAGACAACATTTCATACTAAAAAACTGCATTTACAATATATCTGAAGTGTATTTGTGAAATTTTTTAGAAAACTTCTAAAAATATGACTTAGTAAAACACTCTTATTTTTTGAGTTCTATGAGGAAAATGACCACTGTGGCCAAACCCTGCTTCCGAATCAAATCAAACCTAGTGAAAAATGCAGACAACAAATCATACTAAAAACTGCATTTACAGTATATCTAAATTGTATTTGTGAAATTTTTTAGAAAACTTTTAAAAATATGACTTAGTAAAACACTTTTATTTTTTGAGTTCTATGAGGGAAATGACCACTGTGGCCAAACCTTTATTTCTCAGCGAATTAAACCTAGTGGAAAATGAAGACAACAAACCATACTAAAAAACTGTATTTACAGTATATCTGAATTGTATTTGTGACATTTTTGAGAAAACTTTTAAAAATATGACTTAGTAAAACACTCTTATTTTTCGAGTTCTATGAGGCAAATGACCACTGTGGCCAAACCCTGCTTTACCAGCAAATAAAACCTAATGGAAAGTGAAGACAACAAATTATGCTATAAAACTGCATTTACAGTATATCTAAATTGTATTTGTGAACTTTTTTAGAAAACTTTTAAAAATATGACTTAGTAAAACACTCTTATTTTTCGAGTTCTATGAGGGAAATGACCACTGTGGCCAAATCCTTTTTTCTCAGCAAATCAAACCTAGTGGGAAATGAAGACAACAAACCATACTAAAAAACTGCATTTACAGTATATCTGAGGTGTATTTCTGACATTTTTGAGAAAACTTTTAAAAATATGACTTGGTAAAACAATCTTATTTTTCGAGTTCTATGAGGGAAATGACCACTGTGGCCAAACCCTGCTTCCATAGCAAATCAAACCTAGTGGAAAGTGAAGACAACAAGTTATCCTATAAAACTGCATTTACAGTATATCTGAATTGTATTTGTGAAATTTTTTTAGAAAACTTTTAAAAATATGACTTAGTAAAACACTCTTATTTTTTGAGTTCTATGAGGGAAATGACCACTGTGGCCAAACCTTTTTTCTCAGCAAATTAAACCTAGTGAGAAATAAAGACAACAAACCATACAAAAAAACTGCATTTACAGTATATCTGAATTGTATTTGTGAAATTTTTTAGAAAACTTTTAAAAATATGACTTAGTAAAACACTCTTATTTTTCGAGTTCTATGAGGGAAATGACCACTGTGGCCAAACCTTTCTCTCTCAGCGAACCAAACCTAGTGGAAAATGAAAACAACAAATCATGCTAAAAAACTGCATTTACAGTATATCTGAATTGTATTTGTGAAATTTTTTACAAAACTTTTAAAAATATGACTTAGTAAAACACTCTTATTTTTCGAGTTCTATGAGGCAAATGACCACTGTGGCCAAACCCTGCTTCCCCAGCAAATCAAACGTAGTGGAAAGTGAAGACAACAAATTATGCTATAAAACTGCTTTTACAGTATATCTGAATTGTACTTGTGAAATTTTTTAGAAAACTTTTAAAAATATGACTTACTAAAACACTCTTATTTTTCGAGTTCTATGAGGGAAATGACCACTGTGGCCAAACCTTTCTTTCTCAGCGAATCAAACCTAGTGGGAAATGAAGACAACAAATCATACTAAAAAACTGCATTTACAATATATCTAAAGTGTATTTGTGAAATTTTTTAGAAAACTTTTGAAAATATGACTTAGTAAAACACTCTTATTTTTTGAGTTCTATGAGGAAAATGACCACTGTGGCCAAACCCTTCTTTCTCAGCAAATCAAACCTAGTGGAAAGTGAAGACAACAGATCATGCTAAAAAACTGCATTTACAGTATATCTAAATTGTATTTGTGAAATTTTTTAGAAAACTTTTAAAAATATGACTTAGTAAAACACTTTTATTTTTTGAGTTCTATGAGGGAAATGACCACTGTGGCCAAACCTTTATTTCTCAGCGAATCAAACCTAGTGGAAAATGAAGACAACAAATTATACTAAAAAACTGCATTTACAGTATATCTGAATTGTATTTGTGAAATTTTTTAGAAAACTTTTAAAAGTATGACTTAGTAAAACACTCTTATTTTTCGAGTTCTATGAGGGAAATGACCACTGTGGCCAAACCTTTCTTTCTCAGCGACTCAAACCTAGTAGGAAATGAAGACAACAAATTATACTAAAAAACTGCATTTACAGTATATCTGAATTGTATTTGTGAAAAATTTTTGGAAAACTTTTAAAAATATGACTTAGTAAAACACTCTTAATTTTTGAGTTTTATGAGGGAAATGACCACTGTGGCCAAACCTTTCTTTCTCAGCGACTCAAACCTAGTGGGAAATGAAGACAACAAATCATTCTAAAAAACTGCTTTTACACTATATCTGAATTGTATTTGTGAAATTTTTTAGAAAACTTTTAAAAATATGACTTAGTAAAATACTCTTATTTTTCGAGTTCTATGAGGGAAATGACCACTGTGGCCAAACCTTTCTTTCTCAGCGAATTAAACCTAGTGGCAAATGGAGACAACAAACCATACTAAAAAACTACATTTACAGTATATCTGAATTGTACTTGTGAAATTTTTGAGAAAACTTTTAAAAATATGACTTAGTAAAACACTCTTATTTTTTGAGTTCTATGAGGAAAATGACCACTGTGGCTAAACCCTGCTTCCGCATCAAATCAAAACTAGTGAAAAATGAACACAACAAATTATACTATAAAACTGCTTTTGCAGTATATCTGAATTGTACTTGTGAAATTTTTTAGAAAACTTTTAAAAATATGACTTAGTAAAACACTCTTATTTTTCGAGTTCTATGAGGGAAATGACCACTGTGGCCAAATCCTTTTTTCTCAGCAAATCAAACCTAGTGGGAAATGAAGACAACAAACCATACTAAAAAACTGTATTTACAGTATATCTGAATTGTATTTGTGACATTTTTGAGAAAACTTTTAAAAATATGACTTAGTAAAACACTCTTATTTTTCGAGTTCTATGAGGCAAATGACCACTGTGGCCAAACCCTGCTTTACCAGCAAATAAAACCTAATGGAAAGTGAAGACAACAAATTATGCTATAAAACTGCATTTACAGTATATCTAAATTGTATTTGTGAACTTTTTTAGAAAACTTTTAAAAATATGACTTAGTAAAACACTCTTATTTTTCGAGTTCTATGAGGGAAATGACCACTGTGGCCAAATCCTTTTTTCTCAGCAAATCAAACCTAGTGGGAAATGAAGACAACAAACCATACTAAAAAACTGCATTTACAGTATATCTGAGGTGTATTTCTGACATTTTTGAGAAAACTTTTAAAAATATGACTTGGTAAAACAATCTTATTTTTCGAGTTCTATGAGGGAAATGACCACTGTGGCCAAACCCTGCTTCCATAGCAAATCAAACCTAGTGAAAAGTGAAGACAACAAGTTATCCTATAAAACTGCATTTACAGTATATCTGAATTGTATTTGTGAAATTTTTTTAGAAAACTTTTAAAAATATGACTTAGTAAAACACTCTTATTTTTTGAGTTCTATGAGGGAAATGACCACTGTGGCCAAACCTTTTTTCTCAGCAAATTAAACCTAGTGAGAAATAAAGACAACAAACCATACAAAAAAACTGCATTTACAGTATATCTGAATTGTATTTGTGAAATTTTTTAGAAAACTTTTAAAAATATGACTTAGTAAAACACTCTTATTTTTCGAGTTCTATGAGGGAAATGACCACTGTGGCCAAACCTTTCTCTCTCAGCGAACCAAACCTAGTGGAAAATGAAAACAACAAATCATGCTAAAAAACTGCATTTACAGTATATCTGAATTGTATTTGTGAAATTTTTTACAAAACTTTTAAAAATATGACTTAGTAAAACACTCTTATTTTTCGAGTTCTATGAGGCAAATGACCACTGTGGCCAAACCCTGCTTCCCCAGCAAATCAAACGTAGTGGAAAGTGAAGACAACAAATTATGCTATAAAACTGCTTTTACAGTATATCTGAATTGTACTTGTGAAATTTTTTAGAAAACTTTTAAAAATATGACTTAGTAAAACACTTTTATTTTTTGAGTTCTATGAGGGAAATGACCACTGTGGCCAAACCTTTATTTCTCAGCGAATCAAACCTAGTGGAAAATGAAGACAACAAATTATACTAAAAAATTGCATTTACAGTATATCTGAATTGTATTTGTGAAATTTTTTAGAAAACTTTTAAAAGTATGACTTAGTAAAACACTCTTATTTTTCGAGTTCTATGAGGGAAATGACCACTGTGGCCAAACCTTTCTTTCTCAGCGACTCAAACCTAGTAGGAAATGAAGACAACAAATTATACTAAAAAACTGCATTTACAGTATATCTGAATTGTATTTGTGAAAAATTTTTGGAAAACTTTTAAAAATATGACTTAGTAAAACACTCTTAATTTTTGAGTTTTATGAGGGAAATGACCACTGTGGCCAAACCTTTCTTTCTCAGCGACTCAAACCTAGTGGGAAATGAAGACAACAAATCATACTAAAAAACTACATTTACAGTATATCTGAATTGTACTTGTGAAATTTTTGAGAAAACTTTTAAAAATATGACTTAGTAAAACACTCTTATTTTTTGAGTTCTATGAGGAAAATGACCACTGTGGCTAAACCCTGCTTCCACATCAAATCAAAACTAGTGAAAAATGAACACAACAAATTATACTATAAAACTGCTTTTGCAGTATATCTGAATTGTACTTGTGAAATTTTTTAGAAAACTTTTAAAAATATGACTTAGTAAAACACTCTTATTTTTCGAGTTCTATGAGGGAAATGACCACTGTGGCCAAATCCTTTTTTCTCAGCAAATCAAACCTAGTGGGAAATGAAGACAACAAACCATACTAAAAAACTGTATTTACAGTATATCTGAATTGTATTTGTGACATTTTTGAGAAAACTTTTAAAAATATGACTTAGTAAAACACTCTTATTTTTCGAGTTCTATGAGGCAAATGACCACTGTGGCCAAACCCTGCTTTACCAGCAAATAAAACCTAATGGAAAGTGAAGACAACAAATTATGCTATAAAACTGCATTTACAGTATATCTAAATTGTATTTGTGAACTTTTTTAGAAAACTTTTAAAAATATGACTTAGTAAAACACTCTTATTTTTCGAGTTCTATGAGGGAAATGACCACTGTGGCCAAATCCTTTTTTCTCAGCAAATCAAACCTAGTGGGAAATGAAGACAACAAACCATACTAAAAAACTGCATTTACAGTATATCTGAGGTGTATTTCTGACATTTTTGAGAAAACTTTTAAAAATATGACTTGGTAAAACAATCTTATTTTTCGAGTTCTATGAGGGAAATGACCACTGTGGCCAAACCCTGCTTCCATAGCAAATCAAACCTAGTGGAAAGTGAAGACAACAAGTTATCCTATAAAACTGCATTTACAGTATATCTGAATTGTATTTGTGAAATTTTTTTAGAAAACTTTTAAAAATATGACTTAGTAAAACACTCTTATTTTTTGAGTTCTATGAGGGAAATGACCACTGTGGCCAAACCTTTTTTCTCAGCAAATTAAACCTAGTGAGAAATAAAGACAACAAACCATACAAAAAAACTGCATTTACAGTATATCTGAATTGTATTTGTGAAATTTTTTAGAAAACTTTTAAAAATATGACTTAGTAAAACACTCTTATTTTTCGAGTTCTATGAGGGAAATGACCACTGTGGCCAAACCTTTCTCTCTCAGCGAACCAAACCTAGTGGAAAATGAAAACAACAAATCATGCTAAAAAACTGCATTTACAGTATATCTGAATTGTATTTGTGAAATTTTTTACAAAACTTTTAAAAATATGACTTAGTAAAACACTCTTATTTTTCGAGTTCTATGAGGCAAATGACCACTGTGGCCAAACCCTGCTTCCCCAGCAAATCAAACGTAGTGGAAAGTGAAGACAACAAATTATGCTATAAAACTGCTTTTACAGTATATCTGAATTGTACTTGTGAAATTTTTTAGAAAACTTTTAAAAATATGACTTAGTAAAACACTCTTATTTTTCGAGTTCTATGAGGGAAATGACCACTGTGGCCAAACCTTTCTTTCTCAGCGAATCAAACCTAGTGGGAAATGAAGACAACAAATCATACTAAAAAACTGCATTTACAATATATCTAAAGTGTATTTGTGAAATTTTTTAGAAAACTTTTGAAAATATGACTTAGTAAAACACTCTTATTTTTTGAGTTCAATGAGGAAAATGACCACTGTGGCCAAACCCTTCTTTCTCAGCAAATCAAACCTAGTGGAAAGTGAAGACAACAGATCATGCTAAAAAACTGCATTTACAGTATATCTAAATTGTATTTGTGAAATTTTTTTAAAAACTTTTAAAAATATGACTTAGTAAAACACTCTTATTTTTCGAGTTCTATGAGGGAAATGACCACTGTGGCCAAACCTTTCTTTCTTAGCGAACCAAGCCTAGTGGAAAATGACGACAACAAACCATACTAAAAAACTGCATTTACAGTATATCTGAATTGTATTTGTGAAATTTTTTAGAAAACTTTTAAAAATATGACTTAGTAAAACACTCTTATTTTTCGAGTTCTATGAGGGAAATGACCACTGTGGCCAAACCTTTCTTTCTCAGCGACTCAAACCTAGTGGAAAATGAAGACAACAAATTATACTAAAAACTGCATTTACAGTATATCTGAATTGTATTTGTGAAAAATTTTTGGAAAACTTTTAAAAATATGACTTAGTAAAACACTCTTATTTTTCGAGTTTTATGAGGGAAATGACCACTGTGGCCAAACCTTTCTTTCTCAGCGGCTCAAACCTAGTGGGAAATGAAGACAACAAATCATACTAAAAAACTGCATTAACTGTATATCTGAATTATATTTGTGAAATTTTTTAGAAAACTTTTAAAAATATGACTTAGTAAAACACTCTTATTTTTTGAGTTCTATGAGGAAAATGACCACTGTGGCCAAACCCTGCTTCCGAATCAAATCAAACCTAGTGAAAAATGTAGACAACAAATCATACTAAAAACTGCATTTACAGTATATCTAAATTGTATTTGTGAAATTTTTTAGAAAACTTTTAAAAATATGACTTAGTAAAACACTTTTATTTTTTGAGTTCTATGAGGGAAATGACCACTGTGGCCAAACCTTTATTTCTCAGCGAATCAAACCTAGTGGAAAATGAAGACAACAAATTATACTAAAAAACTGCATTTACAGTATATCTGAATTGTATTTGTGAAATTTTTTAGAAAACTTTTAAAAGTATGACTTAGTAAAACACTCTTATTTTTCGAGTTCTATGAGGGAAATGACCACTGTGGCCAAACCTTTCTTTCTCAGCGACTCAAACCTAGTGGGAAATGAAGACAACAAATCATACTAAAAAACTGCATTTACAGTATATCTGAATTGTATTTGTGACATTTTTGAGAAAACTTTTAAAAATATGACTTAGTAAAACACTCTTATTTTTTGAGTTCTATGAGGAAAATGACCACTGTGGCTAAACCCTGCTTCCACATCAAATCAAAACTAGTGAAAAATGAACACAACAAATCATACTATAAAACTGCTTTTGCAGTATATCTGAATTGTACTTGTGAAATTTTTTAGAAAACTTTTAAAAATATGACTTAGTAAAACACTCTTATTTTTCGAGTTCTATGAGGGAAATGACCACTGTGGCCAAATCCTTTTTTCTCAGCAAATCAAACCTAGTGGGAAATGAAGACAACAAACCATACTAAAAAACTGTATTTACAGTATATCTGAATTGTATTTGTGACATTTTTGAGAAAACTTTTAAAAATATGACTTAGTAAAACACTCTTATTTTTCGAGTTCTATGAGGCAAATGACCACTGTGGCCAAACCCTGCTTTACCTGCAAATAAAACCTAATGGAAAGTGAAGACAACAAATTATGCTATAAAACTGCATTTACAGTATATCTAAATTGTATTTGTGAACTTTTTTAGAAAACTTTTAAAAATATGACTTAGTAAAACACTCTTATTTTTCGAGTTCTATGAGGGAAATGACCACTGTGGCCAAATCCTTTTTTCTCAGCAAATCAAACCTAGTGGGAAATGAAGACAACAAACCATACTAAAAAACTGCATTTACAGTATATCTGAGGTGTATTTCTGACATTTTTGAGAAAACTTTTAAAAATATGACTTGGTAAAACAATCTTATTTTTCGAGTTCTATGAGGGAAATGACCACTGTGGCCAAACCCTGCTTCCATAGCAAATCAAACCTAGTGGAAAGTGAAGACAACAAGTTATCCTATAAAACTGCATTTACAGTATATCTGAATTGTATTTGTGAAATTTTTTTAGAAAACTTTTAAAAATATGACTTAGTAAAACACTCTTATTTTTTGAGTTCTATGAGGGAAATGACCACTGTGGCCAAACCTTTTTTCTCAGCAAATTAAACCTAGTGAGAAATAAAGACAACAAACCATACAAAAAAACTGCATTTACAGTATATCTGAATTGTATTTGTGAAATTTTTTAGAAAACTTTTAAAAATATGACTTAGTAAAACACTCTTATTTTTCGAGTTCTATGAGGGAAATGACCACTGTGGCCAAACCTTTCTCTCTCAGCGAACCAAACCTAGTGGAAAATGAAAACAACAAATCATGCTAAAAAACTGCATTTACAGTATATCTGAATTGTATTTGTGAAATTTTTTACAAAACTTTTAAAAATATGACTTAGTAAAACACTCTTATTTTTCGAGTTCTATGAGGCAAATGACCACTGTGGCCAAACCCTGCTTCCCCAGCAAATCAAACGTAGTGGAAAGTGAAGACAACAAATTATGCTATAAAACTGCTTTTACAGTATATCTGAATTGTACTTGTGAAATTTTTTAGAAAACTTTTAAAAATATGACTTAGTAAAACACTCTTATTTTTCGAGTTCTATGAGGGAAATGACCACTGTGGCCAAACCTTTCTTTCTCAGCGAATCAAACCTAGTGGGAAATGAAGACAACAAATCATACTAAAAAACTGCATTTACAATATATCTAAAGTGTATTTGTGAAATTTTTTAGAAAACTTTTGAAAATATGACTTAGTAAAACACTCTTATTTTTTGAGTTCTATGAGGAAAATGACCACTGTGGCCAAACCCTTCTTTCTCAGCAAATCAAACCTAGTGGAAAGTGAAGACAACAAATCATGCTAAAAAACTGCATTTACAGTATATCTAAATTGTATTTGTGAAATTTTTTAAAAAACTTTTAAAAATATGACTTAGTAAAACACTCTTATTTTTCGAGTTCTATGAGGGAAATGACCACTGTGGCCAAACCTTTATTTCTTAGCGAACCAAACCTAGTGGAAAATGACAACAACAAACCATACTAAAAAACTGCATTTACAGTATATCTGAATTGTATTTGTGAAATTTTTTAGAAAACTTTTAAAAATATGACTTAGTAAAACACTCTTATTTTTCGAGTTCTATGAGGGAAATGACCACTGTGGCCAAACCTTTCTTTCTCAGCGACTCAAACCTAGTGGAAAATGAAGACAACAAATTATACTAAAAAACTGCATTTACAGTATATCTGAATTGTATTTGTGAAAAATTTTTGGAAAACTTTTAAAAATATGACTTAGTAAAACACTCTTATTTTTCGAGTTTTATGAGGGAAATGACCACTGTGGCCAAACCTTTCTTTCTCAGCGAATCAAACCTAGTGGGAAATGAAGACAACAAATCATACTAAAAAACTGCATTAACTGTATATCTGAATTATATTTGTGAAATTTTTTAGAAAACTTTTAAAAATATGACTTAGTAAAACACTCTTATTTTTCGAGTTCTATGAGGGAAATGACCACTGTGGCCAAACCTTTCTTTCTCAGCGAATCAAACCTAGTGGCAAATGAAGACAACATTTCATACTAAAAAACTGCATTTACAATATATCTGAAGTGTATTTGTGAAATTTTTTAGAAAACTTCTAAAAATATGACTTAGTAAAACACTCTTATTTTTTGAGTTCTATGAGGAAAATGACCACTGTGGCCAAACCCTGCTTCCGAATCAAATCAAACCTAGTGAAAAATGCAGACAACAAATCATACTAAAAACTGCATTTACAGTATATCTAAATTGTATTTGTGAAATTTTTTAGAAAACTTTTAAAAATATGACTTAGTAAAACACTTTTATTTTTTGAGTTCTATGAGGGAAATGACCACTGTGGCCAAACCTTTATTTCTCAGCGAATCAAACCTAGTGGAAAATGAAGACAACAAATTATACTAAAAAACTGCATTTACAGTATATCTGAATTGTATTTGTGAAATTTTTTAGAAAACTTTTAAAAGTATGACTTAGTAAAACACTCTTATTTTTCGAGTTCTATGAGGGAAATGACCACTGTGGCCAAACCTTTCTTTCTCAGCGACTCAAACCTAGTGGGAAATGAAGACAACAAATCATACTAAAAAACTGCATTTACAGTATATCTGAATTGTATTTGTGACATTTTTGAGAAAACTTTTAAAAATATGACTTAGTAAAACACTCTTATTTTTTGAGTTCTATGAGGAAAATGACCACTGTGGCTAAACCCTGCTTCCACATCAAATCAAAACTAGTGAAAAATGAACACAACAAATCATACTATAAAACTGCTTTTGCAGTATATCTGAATTGTACTTGTGAAATTTTTTAGAAAACTTTTAAAAATATGACTTAGTAAAACACTCTTATTTTTCGAGTTCTATGAGGGAAATGACCACTGTGGCCAAATCCTTTTTTCTCAGCAAATCAAACCTAGTGGGAAATGAAGACAACAAACCATACTAAAAAACTGTATTTACAGTATATCTGAATTGTATTTGTGACATTTTTGAGAAAACTTTTAAAAATATGACTTAGTAAAACACTCTTATTTTTCGAGTTCTATGAGGCAAATGACCACTGTGGCCAAACCCTGCTTTACCAGCAAATAAGACCTAATGGAAAGTGAAGACAACAAATTATGCTATAAAACTGCATTTACAGTATATCTAAATTGTATTTGTGAACTTTTTTAGAAAACTTTTAAAAATATGACTTAGTAAAACACTCTTATTTTTCGAGTTCTATGAGGGAAATGACCACTGTGGCCAAATCCTTTTTTCTCAGCAAATCAAACCTAGTGGGAAATGAAGACAACAAACCATACTAAAAAACTGCATTTACAGTATATCTGAGGTGTATTTCTGACATTTTTGAGAAAACTTTTAAAAATATGACTTGGTAAAACAATCTTATTTTTCGAGTTCTATGAGGGAAATGACCACTGTGGCCAAACCCTGCTTCCATAGCAAATCAAACCTAGTGGAAAGTGAAGACAACAAGTTATCCTATAAAACTGCATTTACAGTATATCTGAATTGTATTTGTGAAATTTTTTTAGAAAACTTTTAAAAATATGACTTAGTAAAACACTCTTATTTTTTGAGTTCTATGAGGGAAATGACCACTGTGGCCAAACCTTTTTTCTCAGCAAATTAAACCTAGTGAGAAATAAAGACAACAAACCATACAAAAAAACTGCATTTACAGTATATCTGAATTGTATTTGTGAAATTTTTTAGAAAACTTTTAAAAATATGACTTAGTAAAACACTCTTATTTTTCGAGTTCTATGAGGGAAATGACCACTGTGGCCAAACCTTTCTCTCTCAGCGAACCAAACCTAGTGGAAAATGAAAACAACAAATCATGCTAAAAAACTGCATTTACAGTATATCTGAATTGTATTTGTGAAATTTTTTACAAAACTTTTAAAAATATGACTTAGTAAAACACTCTTATTTTTCGAGTTCTATGAGGCAAATGACCACTGTGGCCAAACCCTGCTTCCCCAGCAAATCAAACGTAGTGGAAAGTGAAGACAACAAATTATGCTATAAAACTGCTTTTACAGTATATCTGAATTGTACTTGTGAAATTTTTTAGAAAACTTTTAAAAATATGACTTAGTAAAACACTCTTATTTTTCGAGTTCTATGAGGGAAATGACCACTGTGGCCAAACCTTTCTTTCTCAGCGAATCAAACCTAGTGGGAAATGAAGACAACAAATCATACTAAAAAACTGCATTTACAATATATCTAAAGTGTATTTGTGAAATTTTTTAGAAAACTTTTGAAAATATGACTTAGTAAAACACTCTTATTTTTTGAGTTCTATGAGGAAAATGACCACTGTGGCCAAACCCTTCTTTCTCAGCAAATCAAACCTAGTGGAAAGTGAAGACAACAGATCATGCTAAAAAACTGCATTTACAGTATATCTAAATTGTATTTGTGAAATTTTTTAAAAAACTTTTAAAAATATGACTTAGTAAAACACTCTTATTTTTCGAGTTCTATGAGGGAAATGACCACTGTGGCCAAACCCTGCTTTACCAGCAAATAAGACCTAATGGAAAGTGAAGACAACAAATTATGCTATAAAACTGCATTTACAGTATATCTAAATTGTATTTGTGAACTTTTTTAGAAAACTTTTAAAAATATGACTTAGTAAAACACTCTTATTTTTCGAGTTCTATGAGGGAAATGACCACTGTGGCCAAATCCTTTTTTCTCAGCAAATCAAACCTAGTGGGAAATGAAGACAACAAACCATACTAAAAAACTGCATTTACAGTATATCTGAGGTGTATTTCTGACATTTTTGAGAAAACTTTTAAAAATATGACTTGGTAAAACAATCTTATTTTTCGAGTTCTATGAGGGAAATGACCACTGTGGCCAAACCCTGCTTCCATAGCAAATCAAACCTAGTGGAAAGTGAAGACAACAAGTTATCCTATAAAACTGCATTTACAGTATATCTGAATTGTATTTGTGAAATTTTTTTAGAAAACTTTTAAAAATATGACTTAGTAAAACACTCTTATTTTTTGAGTTCTATGAGGGAAATGACCACTGTGGCCAAACCTTTTTTCTCAGCAAATTAAACCTAGTGAGAAATAAAGACAACAAACCATACAAAAAAACTGCATTTACAGTATATCTGAATTGTATTTGTGAAATTTTTTAGAAAACTTTTAAAAATATGACTTAGTAAAACACTCTTATTTTTCGAGTTCTATGAGGGAAATGACCACTGTGGCCAAACCTTTCTCTCTCAGCGAACCAAACCTAGTGGAAAATGAAAACAACAAATCATGCTAAAAAACTGCATTTACAGTATATCTGAATTGTATTTGTGAAATTTTTTACAAAACTTTTAAAAATATGACTTAGTAAAACACTCTTATTTTTCGAGTTCTATGAGGCAAATGACCACTGTGGCCAAACCCTGCTTCCCCAGCAAATCAAACGTAGTGGAAAGTGAAGACAACAAATTATGCTATAAAACTGCTTTTACAGTATATCTGAATTGTACTTGTGAAATTTTTTAGAAAACTTTTAAAAATATGACTTAGTAAAACACTCTTATTTTTCGAGTTCTATGAGGGAAATGACCACTGTGGCCAAACCTTTCTTTCTCAGCGAATCAAACCTAGTGGGAAATGAAGACAACAAATCATACTAAAAAACTGCATTTACAATATATCTAAAGTGTATTTGTGAAATTTTTTAGAAAACTTTTGAAAATATGACTTAGTAAAACACTCTTATTTTTTGAGTTCTATGAGGAAAATGACCACTGTGGCCAAACCCTTCTTTCTCAGCAAATCAAACCTAGTGGAAAGTGAAGACAACAGATCATGCTAAAAAACTGCATTTACAGTATATCTAAATTGTATTTGTGAAATTTTTTAAAAAACTTTTAAAAATATGACTTAGTAAAACACTCTTATTTTTCGAGTTCTATGAGGGAAATGACCACTGTGGCCAAACCTTTCTTTCTTAGCGAACCAAACCTAGTGGAAAATGACGACAACAAACCATACTAAAAAACTGCATTTACAGTATATCTGAATTGTATTTGTGAAATTTTTTAGAAAACTTTTAAAAATATGACTTAGTAAAACACTTTTATTTTTTGAGTTCTATGAGGGAAATGACCACTGTGGCCAAAACTTTCTTTCTCAGCGACTCAAACCTAGTGGAAAATGAAGACAACAAATTATACTAAAAAACTGCATTTACAGTATATCTGAATTGTATTTGTGAAAAATTTTTGGAAAACTTTTAAAAATATGACTTAGTAAAACACTCTTATTTTTCGAGTTTTATGAGGGAAATGACCACTGTGGCCAAATTTTTCTTTCTCAGCGAATCAAACCTAGTGGGAAATGAAGACAACAAATCATACTAAGAAACTGCATTAACAGTATATCTGAATTATATTTGTGAAATTTTTTAGAAAACTTTTAAAAATATGACTTAGTAAAATACTCTTATTTTTCGAGTTCTATGAGGGAAATGACCACTGTGGCCAAACCTTTCTTTCTCAGCGAATCAAACCTAGTGGCAAATGAAGACAACATTTCATACTAAAAAACTGCATTTACAATATATCTGAAGTGTATTTGTGAAATTTTTTAGAAAACTTCTAAAAATATGACTTAGTAAAACACTCTTATTTTTTGAGTTCTATGAGGAAAATGACCACTGTGGCCAAACCCTGCTTCCGAATCAAATCAAACCTAGTGAAAAATGCAGACAACAAATTATACTAAAAACTGCATTTACAGTATATCTAAATTGTATTTGTGAAATTTTTTAGAAAACTTTTAAAAATATGACTTAGTAAAACACTTTTATTTTTTGAGTTCTATGAGGGAAATGACCACTGTGGCCAAACCTTTATTTCTCAGCGAATCAAACCTAGTGGAAAATGAAGACAACAAATTATACTAAAAAACTGCATTTACAGTATATCTGAATTGTATTTGTGAAATTTTTTAGAAAACTTTTAAAAGTATGACTTAGTAAAACACTCTTATTTTTCGAGTTCTATGAGGGAAATGACCACTGTGGCCAAACCTTTCTTTCTCAGCGACTCAAACCTAATGGGAAATGAAGACAACAAATCATACTAAAAAACTGCATTTACAGTATATCTGAATTGTATTTGTGAAAAATTTTTGGAAAACTTTTAAAAATATGACTTAGTAAAACACTCTTAATTTTTGAGTTTTATGAGGGAAATGACCACTGTGGCCAAACCTTTCTTTCTCAGCGACTCAAACCTAGTGGGAAATGAAGACAACAAATCATTCTAAAAAACTGCATTTACACTATATCTGAATTGTATTTGTGAAATTTTTTAGAAAACTTTTAAAAATATGACTTAGTAAAATACTCTTATTTTTCGAGTTCTATGAGGGAAATGACCACTGTGGCCAAACCTTTCTTTCTCAGCGAATTAAACCTAGTGGCAAATGGAGACAACAAACCATACTAAAAAACTACATTTACAGTATATCTGAATTGTACTTGTGAAATTTTTGAGAAAACTTTTAAAAATATGACTTAGTAAAACACTCTTATTTTTTGAGTTCTATGAGGAAAATGACCACTGTGGCTAAACCCTGCTTCCGCATCAAATCAAAACTACTGAAAAATGAACACAACAAATTATACTATAAAACTGCTTTTGCAGTATATCTGAATTGTACTTGTGAAATTTTTTAGAAAACTTTTAAAAATATGACTTAGTAAAACACTCTTATTTTTCGAGTTCTATGAGGGAAATGACCACTGTGGCCAAATCCTTTTTTCTCAGCAAATCAAACCTAGTGGAAAATGAAGACAACAAACCATACTAAAAAACTGCATTTACAGTATATCTGAATTGTATTTGTGACATTTTTGAGAAAACTTTTAAAAATATGACTTAGTAAAACACTCTTATTTTTCGAGTTCTATGAGGCAAATGACCACTGTGGCCAAACCCTGCTTTACCAGCAAATGAAACCTAATGGAAAGTGAAGACAACAAATTATGCTATAAAACTGCATTTACAGTATATCTAAATTGTATTTGTGAACTTTTTTAGAAAACTTTTAAAAATATGACTTAGTAAAACACTCTTATTTTTCGAGTTCTATGAGGGAAATGACCACTGTGGCCAAATCCTTTTTTCTCAGCAAATCAAACCTAGTGGGAAATGAAGACAACAAACCATACTAAAAAACTGCATTTACAGTATATCTGAGGTGTATTTCTGACATTTTTGAGAAAACTTTTAAAAATATGACTTGGTAAAACAATCTTATTTTTCGAGTTCTATGAGGGAAATGACCACTGTGGCCAAACCCTGCTCCCATAGCAAATCAAACCTAGTGGAAAGTGAAGACAACAAGTTATCCTATAAAACTGCATTTACAGTATATCTGAATTGTATTTGTGAAATTTTTTTAGAAAACTTTTAAAAATATGACTTAGTAAAACACTCTTATTTTTTGAGTTCTATGAGGGAAATGACCACTGTGGCCAAACCTTTTTTCTCAGCAAACTAAACCTAGTGAGAAATAAAGACAACAAACCATACAAAAAAACTGCATTTACAGTATATCTGAATTGTATTTGTGAAATTTTTTAGAAAACTTTTAAAAATATGACTTAGTAAAACACTCTTATTTTTCGAGTTCTATGAGGGAAATGACCACTGTGGCCAAACCTTTCTCTCTCAGCGAACCAAACCTAGTGGAAAATGAAAACAACAAATCATGCTAAAAAACTGCATTTACAGTATATTTGAATTGTATTTGTGAAATTTTTTACAAAACTTTTAAAAATATGACTTAGTAAAACACTCTTATTTTTCGAGTTCTATGAGGCAAATGACCACTGTGGCCAAACCCTGCTTCCCCAGCAAATCAAACGTAGTGGAAAGTGAAGACAACAAATT